>SNQJ01S0014871.1:77847-90921 GCA_010110895.2 Picea sitchensis
TGATATAATCCTCTTCTTTCCTCATTCTTTCATTAAATTCTCAAATGGTTAAATTATACATGCAAGTTTAAAACTCAACCATAATCATTCAAAAGATCCTACGGATCAGTCTGTTATCCAATGCCTCAATAGCTTGCACAACTTTTGTTCACAAAAATGAAGATGCAACACACCTTGCGTAACTTCTACTCATCAAAACGAAGGGCCCAACAGCTTGCACTGCAAAGTGGATAGGTAGGGTAGGGACTAATAACATGATATAAGTATTGTATGCATAGTGCGCAAGATTGAGATGATTATAGAAAGAATAAAAAACAATCCATTTTTTGTGGACGTATCCCAAATTTTAGGTGAACCAGATTAATTGTTGTGTCTTCTTGTCTTTTTATGTGCTTGATCATGAATGGTCTATTTATGGATGTTAGAATAGATATGTTTACTATATGATTATTGCGCAATAGTTATGGATGTTATGAGGAATTATTTATATTTCAATATGTGTCATGATGGTTATGAATGAAATCATTCACTAAGTAATCAAGGAATAATAGACATAATATAATGTGCACATAGTATATAAGTAAGAATGAATAAGATGATCGCCTCTCATCCCCTCACTACTACAAAAACTTGGTTCTTGTATCCCCAATAGATTCCTCGAGTGAGACTTCACTTGCATGCAAGTGATGTTGAAAGGGCTAGTGTATGAAGGGTTTTTTTGATTAGATAACTTGAACCTAGGGTCTTAAAACTACTCATGAACAAGATTGATGAACTATTTGAAGTCACTCACATTTCAAAGAAATAACTTTGTGAGCTCAATCTTATAGTCCAGATTTCATATGTTCATATGCACCAAGTGAATTCCATGGTGGATATAGAATGGGAGACTCTTCTCTCAACTAAACCTCAAGAATTGAATGTTGTTGCAACTCAGGAATTTGTTGTGGGTGCATCTATTTTGCTACGCAGATGGAAATAGCACTTGGAATAGTATGAAAATTTCTGCTAGCAAGCCCTATAGATTTTACCAAAGTTGGGCCCTTCATTTGAAGAAATCCCCAGTAAAGAAAATGAAGGTTGACTTAGGGTGAGTCAACAATTTAATTCAAGGCATGTTGGGCCCTTCCTTTTTGATAAAGCAATAAGGATGAAAAAGATGAGGAAAAATTCAAATTCACGATGTGACAGCCGAAAGATTCAAAAGTGATGTAAAAAGGAAATATCATGGGCAGATCAAAGAAAGATTGAGTGAAAATAGAACCACATTTGATTTAGTCAATTCAATTTGTCAAATGTGCACAAGTATAAATAAAACAACAATGTAATGAGAAAGGGTTGTTGTTATCATTTTTATTGTCATTGTTGTTATTGTCTCTAGGGTTTTATTGTACCCTGAGCCTATAATGAATCACATAAGAGTATTATATGAAGTTGTAAGAGTTGGATATCACCTAGTGGGATAATGTATTTAAGTTCTATGTGTTTCCAGGTGCAATATGTCATATATAAAATTTATGAAGTATTTTTTGCTACTACAACTAATAAAATGGTGTGATTTAGGGTTTCAACATTTGTTTTATGGTTATCTGGTTATGCTATGAATGGATTTGTATTTTTGTTTGTATTTTCTTATTCATTTCCTGTTATTATTTGAATGTTATCGCAACTTTATTTTAATGGTTAAAGAATGGATCAAAGTACTATAGACATATACCTAATGTTGCATTCTTTATAACTCCCTTAATCATACAAGTCTTGTATATTCTTTCGGTGATACCTTCTTCCCTCATGGAAGGTTAAAAATGCCAGTGTTCCTAGACTAGAAGGAAACATTTTGTTGGTAATTGCAAAGAACCCTGGTTTCAATCTTGCACCAACATAAAATCAACATTTCTATCCCTAATATAGGATCATCCTCAAGAGTTTATTCAAATCTAATTTACTCTTGAGTATGATCCCAACTTACAGACCGAAATGTTGAGTTTACTAAAACCCTATCATAGATTTCTTTTGTTTATTAAAGTGCATATTTTCCGTCATTTCGAGGTGCCAGTTGGGTATTATCATATCCAACAAGGGGATCATGGTTGTTTTGTTAAAGGTGGAGGAAATAGTTCAATTTCCTCCCCCACACAATATTCGTCAGTTACAGAGTCTTCAAGGAAAGACTAATATCCATCGATGCTTCATAGAAAACTATGTTGACATCACCAAAGGATTTAGGAACTTGTTGAAAAAAGGGGTTCCCTTTGTTTGGGATGATTTCATGCAATGATATTTTGATGTTCTTAAGAACATGGTTATGTTTTCCCCTCTTCTTAGTCCTCCGGACTATAGTAGGTATTTCTTGCAATATATCATGGTACAAAAATCCATAGTCGGCATGGTATTGGTTCAAGAATATGATAGCATGCAAGAGAATGTCATCCATTATATCATTCGTGGTATGATTTCACCAAAAATGAATTATTAATGTGTCGAAAAGATACCCTTGGTAGTTGTTCACACTGTCTAGAAATTGCGACATTACATTTTACTATGAAAAGCCACTCTAGCAGTCGATGTCAATCAATTTCAATATGTACTCACACAACATCTAATTTAGGGAAAACACAATAAGTGGATTATCATTCTACAAGTGTTTGAATTGGAATTCATTTCTACCAAGCCCAAAACGTCTTTTTTGTTTGTCGTGTTGATGTTGGAATTTCCTCAGGACGATGAGGAAACAATTATTACGAACTCATTTTCAGACGAGAATATCTTCCTTATTACTTCCAATGATTATTCGTATGGAGATATTATTATATATATAGACTCTAAATTTTTTTCCACATCTTTCGTAGGATGATCAACATAAAATCTTACACTAGGTGAAGAATTACCTCATTATCGGTGACACTTTGTATCACAGTGGAGTTGATTCAATTCTTCATCACTGCTTGAACCATGAGGAAGAAGTTTTTGTGCTTAATTATTTCCATAGTGGATAATGTGAAGGTCATCTATCTGGGTTGGATACAACCCAAAACATCTTTCACGCCAGGTACTTTAGGCCAATGATATTTAAATATTGTGTTGAGGTGGTAACATTTTGTCATCCTTGCCAAATGTTTTCTCAGAAAATGTGTGTACATCCTTATCCATTTTTTCCCATCGTCATCATTGGTCCATTGAAAAATTTGAGAATATATTTCACCACATGCCACCTCCTTTCATCTAGGGGCATCGCTATATCATCATGGTCATTGACTACTTTACGAAGTGGGATAAGGCCATGCCTAATTTTGTGAATGATGGTGAGACAACAACCTTATTTATATTCAATCAGGTTATTTCCAGGTTTGATGTTATGAGAGAGATTGTCATTGACCATGGAAGTTAGTTACAAAATTGAATTATTTCTTAGTTAGCATATAAATTGGGATTCAAGAAGGAGCAGTTGTCTCCATATTATCCGCAAGAAAATGGTAAGGTAGAGATTGTAAACAAGTCTCTAAAAATCATACTTCAACGCATTGTCAATAAGAGTAAATATAATTGTCATTTTATTCTTTATCTCACATTATGGGTGTACCAAACCTTGGTCAAGACTATTAAAGGCTTATTACCTTTGCAACTCATTCACGGGGTGGAAGTGGTCATGCCTACTGAATGTAAAATTCCTTCGTTAAATATCGCAATTGAGATTCTACCTCATATGATGTATTAAGAAGTGTGTCTCGTTCATTTAGAGCAGTTGTATGAGAAACATCATGATGCTTCTACAATAAATGAGACTCACAAAAAAGGTTTCAAGTATGAGAATGACAAGTTTCTCCACTCAAGGGTGTTTTCCGAGGGTGACCTTGATCTGGTTTACAATCAGTACAAGGTCCCAGTAGGGGTAGTCAAGTTCAATTCAATGTGGCACAATCCTTACATTATGAGGGATTCCCTTCAGAAGGGAGCCTATGAATTATTTTATTATGAGGATAATGTGTTGTCTTAGCCCAAAAATGGGATCTACCTGAAGAGGTATTATGCTTGAGCATTCTTGCTCAGGCATATTCCATTTGTATTTTTTTTCATAGATAGTATTTTTGGTTTTTCTCTCATTTTTCTCTTGTTTTATTATAGTATTTCTACTAGATTGGAATATGTCTTTGGAGTCATCAGTCGATGTTGGGCTTAAATATGGTGCAATTCATCACACTCAGAACCTTTCTTATGTTGCATGGGTGATTTATTCACCTTTGGGCTAAGTGGTTGTATCTGTAGACGTTTTTCTGGGGCCAACAACGAATGATGTGGTCGAGTATAGCATCGTGATCAAAATCCTAAGATATTCTGTTGTGCATGGTATCTCATGTTTAGAGGTTTGCATGGATTCCCAATTGGTGGTGTCATAGCTAAATGTTCAATACCATATGCGTGATCCTATGTTGGTCTGATTATTATTATCTGTACGTATTATGGAACAAATTTTAATTATATTACTTATAATCATGTTTCAAGAAGTCAAAATTATGTGTTTGATGCATACTCTAACTATGTATTAGAATGATATTTGTCACACATTTAAAGAAAGAAGAACATACATATAAATGTGGATAAATACATTTTATGCATAAGTAACAAGAAAAAAATATATGTATATATTATTTCCGTGTTCAAAAATACAAAAGTATGGATTTTAAGTTACAAAACTTCATCCTCTAGCCATGAATGTTTATCTATATGCCAGTACAAAAAGAGTGTAATGAACCAAATTCTTAAAAAATCATAACAAAATAGAAGTACATACCATGTAAAGAATGTGAGCATGGAGCACAACAACAAGATATGTAAGTTATAAGTTATACAATAAATCCTTAAATAATAGCAGAACCTCATCCACATAACCAAATACAATTATGCATCACAATTCACTTGTCTACAATAATGAATACATGATCTCTATATATACCTATTCACACCTATACACGATTCACATTTAATATTATTCCGACCCTATTACATATAATTTTACACATTACATGTACATTTAGCCCCATATATTCCCCTGTTGGGGTCATCTCATATACATTTAACCCTATATATTTCCCCCTTTGGTTTGTTATCGCACAAGTTGTAGGTTGGGAAAAGCGTGACCTAAACCACAAAATGGTGACAACTAAGAGAACACCTACCCATTGCCACCTTAGATAGGTATTCCCGTCACTTTAGAGTTTAAGTGATCATCTCAAGGGGGAAATACTGTGACCCTAGGGTGAAATGAGATGGAAAGTGATATGATGAGATGGATGCTCCTATAGTTCAAGTTGCTATGTGGAATATGGATTTGATTGCATGTCTCGGTGGTGGCCAATGGTTTCCAGGAAGTATGAGTACCTGCAAAGGGTGATTGTACATGCTCGAGACACAAGAAAATCCAAGTATGCACATAATACATTAGGTGGAAAATAAAGTTAATTTTAATGTCCCTAATTGCACTAGTAAATGGATATATATATCAGAAAAAGAAATATTGTTAGGCAAGCTAAAAAGATGTTAAAAGTCCATCAAATGATGCAAGAGAGCAACTAGAAAAACACTAGTATAACTCAAGCGTAAAAGCATAAGACTTTAGCATCAATGTAATGTTGTTATAGAAAAGTATTGCAGAGACATATTTGTAGCCTTATGGATTTGGAAAACAAGTTTTTACAACAGAAAAATCAGCCACCAAAAATCACAAGTAATCCACCCAAAAGATGCATTGAGACTAGTAGATTATAGGGGTAAATTTTTAGCAATTTTTTACGGTTGAACTGCGAGTTATTTAGATATTTGTTTAGGGTTTGTTGCAGCCCTAGTGGATTTATATTTATTTTATTAGAACAATAATAAGTCCTTGAAAAATCGAAACTCCTTAGAGGCTTTACTAAGCTTTAAGCACATAAAATAGATTCCAACTTAGATAATTTAATTATCTCACGATTTCATGCATCCCAATGCAATGATTTTATTTCTCCAATGAAAGGATATTAGTGCCTTTATATATTTGGTTGTGGATTATAAAATTTAAAGAGATATTTAAGCTACATCCTTGGGTGTGTAATCCATTTTACTCTCCAAGGCAAGCTAAACTAGCCAGGAAAAACCCTAGGAGGGTGTAAACCCTTTTACTCGTCCTAGTATTCCTTTATGCAACACGTTATGTCAAGGAAAAATGATGGGATTAGTGGGGTTTTATTCCATTACACTCCCCAAAATATTATCAAATTAACCTTGCAACCAAGAAACAAAGCAATAACGGGAGAGATTCCTTACCTAGTCCAAGCATTAACAAGATAAACCTTTTTTTTACCAAGAAAATCCACCATAAATAAAGAAATAATCCTCCACAAGAGATAACGCATCATCATCCATCCAATAGACAAAGTTAAACCATTACAAGAGAAAGTGACAAGAGAGAGATGCAAAATTGCACAAATAGGGTGCAAATTTCGTCCAAGGAGTCTCTCTCACAAAGGAGAGTTATGATCCAAATGAGATACAAATGATCTCTATTTATACAAAATGTTATAAACATAGTTTTTCCATAAAATTTAGTGTAGCACACAATACAAAGGATCAACAACCCTTTTCTTTCCCCTTTACACAAAATAGTACATTTTAATTTATAATTTGCACATAAAATAAAGCCTAAAGTGAGACATCACCCTTCTAGGGTGACGTTTTGGCACTTTGGCAAGTCATTGGATGAGGAAATGAGTGTGCTAGGAATCAAAATGCCAATTTTATCCAAGAGAACCTTCTCCTCCATGATCCAAGGCTTCAAACGTGCCTATTTGCCTCAACCACCACCAGAACCCTAGCCCTAATATGACGTCAAGACCTCAAAGGTGTCGTTTTGGCTTCTTTAAGCAAGTCGTTTGGGTGGTAGGGGATAGTTTAGGTCCTCCATGATGTATTTTAGAAATCCAATGGAATTTATTCATCATTCGGAATGTGGGCATTTTTCATCCAACCTATGGACTTCAAGCCCCATGGAAGCCCAAGCTAGGATTTTTCTTCGAAAAATATCCACCAACTAGGTCCCGCAAAGACAAATGGATACACCCTCCAAGGATATCAAGTCCAACGTGTCATTATGATTAAATTAAATAAATAAACGAGTCATCTAATAATTTACATCCAAACAAATTCATCAAAATAAACCAGTGCTCAAATACCCTATGCAATTTTCCAATTTTATGTATGGGAGGGTTTGTACCTCAAGATTAGTGGTGTTTCCAGAGGGGAAATCATTCTAAGTCATATAGATGAGTTGTCATGGACGGGGGGAATAATTTTTAGCATGGGTTTCATGGCATATGATGGGTTCTAGTGTCTCACTTATGAGTTCCTTTGTAGAGGGTGTGGTGCACCTTCATTTTCAATGCAACCATATTCCAAGCCCATTTATTTCCTTTTATTCTTTTAGGATGTTTCTAGGTTGAAGACAAGGTGGGGATTCTACCTAAGAATGAAACAATAATCTCACCTTGACTCTTCCCTAGTCACAACATGCTTCCCCAAGTTGAAAAATGTGTGGGGCTTCTACCTAAGCATTAAAAACAATGCCCACACATGCTCCTCCATGATTAGCATTTTGTTATTATTTATTATTTTACAGGTCCCATCAGTTTCTTATGAGAGACATTTCATTTTCATAGGGATCCTTGGGTGAGAACATAGAAGGTCAATATTTTTCTTTTTCCTTTTTCTAGCTACAATCCTCTAGGCCTTCATTCCCTTCTTCCCGTGAAATGAGGGAAAACCCTTTCTTGGGTAAAGATACCCAAAAATCCCAAAAGGTGAAGAGATGAGGGGATGAATTGTGGAAAGTGACAAGTATGGTTTTTAATGGAACAATGAATCATCAAGAGAACCTCCCAGTATAAATCCTATCCCTAAGGGTGACCCACTTGCTAGGGTTAATTGTCAACCACCAAAGTAAAATAGGGAAAAGAGCATAATGTCCAAGAAAATGTTACATAATCAAAAGCAGTAATAGATGAAACAAACTCAAATGCCTAAAATATGGAAATGAAACTCACCATGGTACCTGGATTATACCTCATGGAGTAAGACCCAGTGTCTTTCAGAGGCCAACTGATGTGGTGGATACCATTGTTACGACCCTGACATTGTGTTGGTGAGGTGGGTCTTTGTCTGTCCAAGTGGAAAATGCTATTCATGTTGTCTCTCGGTACTCCATATCAACAACCTGAGGGTGTCGATACATAATCTCCTTACTTATCACTAGAAATTGGGGATAACATCTAGCTCCTACTGGGGGACTTGTACTCATCATAGAGTGCATGATAACTACAACATCTCCTGGTGAAACTATTCCTACACTGAAACATCAAACTTTAAAATATAGGGTGTTTCTATCACCCTTCATCCATATACATCAAAACAAAAATGAAACTAATCTAGAAAAGAAAATTTTAGTATTTTTTCAAAAATTTCTAAACTAAAGATGAAGTCAATATGAAAGTAGAGAAAAATGAAATATGAAATGCAACTAACTACAATGAGAAATCAAGATGCAAATGTAGGAAATAAAAATGACCTACCTAATTACCCAGGGCCACGGGGCCCTAAATATCAGGTGATGGGTGATGTTAGGTGAAGTCATACAACCGGTGCAACCATTTATTCACCATCTCATCAAAGTATCTCCCCATGTGCTTAATTATGTAATACAACAAAGATAAGTCAAGAACGTAATGATCATGAGCATAAATAGACATATAATCAATGATGAAATGAATTTCATGGAGATGGGTGCGATGGAGGAAGTACTTATGGAAAGAACATGCACAAGCCTGATCAATCCAACTTTGAATGGGACTATCATATGTAAATGATGGATCATATTCATGACTGAAATTGACCATTTCCTTTTCTTCATGTGTAACAGGAACAAAAATTAGGGCATATTCAATTGGATCTTCAACATGGTTCATTTCATGGGAGTCTTCTTCATTACTGAAACCATATTTCTCTGCGATCATGACACATAAGGAATTTACTCTATGACATGTTTCAACAAGATCTAGTGTTAACAAATCAGTAGGATTTTCTTCAATGATGTCTTCATCTACAAGGGATTGTTCTTCATCTTCGCTTGAAATTCACTACCCCCTTATTGTTGAGAGGAGGTAAAAGATCCCAAGAAAACCTGTTTATTTCCCAAGAAAGGGGAAATGGGGTAAGGAAAAACCTCATCTCTATATAAAAAATCCTCCCTCGGACTTGGAAAACATCGCTTCTTTATCTACAAATCCCCACCAAAAGTCTCAATATGAAAGTACTTTCATTTGGTAGTGTGGACCTCAGAGTGCCCCGAGATGACCATGACCTGTTGTCTATCAAAATATGAGCACAATGTTCGAAAATCCTCACAAAATAAGTCTACATCCCAAAAATGGTACATATCAAGGGATTATTCAAGATCACCATAAGTATGCTATGAAAATTCATCCTCGAAGGGGAAGAAACAATATGTAACCATCTCATCATTGGGATTCCAAACATCTAAATCATATATGCATGAAGACCATTCCTCTAATGATGAAAACTCAACCCCTTTTTCTTGAGAGCTACTCTCGATGTCGTAAATGGGGTCTCTATAAAAATGAAATGACTAAAATCCCATCTACGTCTCCCAACCTATATGAAATCATCAATTTGTAGATCAATCATGTGAGAGAGATTCTACACAAGATCATTTACATTATCAAGGATAATCGTTTATTAATATTCATGTGTGGGAGGATGACAAGTTTGAATGACGTCACCCTCATCAAGAAGGAGAAAATATAAGCATGTCTCAACATATTGTGCCTCGTCAGGACTCTTATTTATCTTTATGTACATTCCCCTCCATTGCCTCTTCATGGCAAGGGGCTTGATCCTTAGTACATATTTCTTTTTTCCCCTCCTTTAAAAAATATATGTCGCATCCAAGGGCTCCTCTAATACGTCTTCACTTCCAAATTCATGGAATAAAGAATCATTAAGATATTCAAAAGGGTCACAACTCATCATGTTCTCTTCTTGATCTGTAGGAGGAGCAAAAGCATGGATTTCCTCATCAAGTGGAAGGGTACATATAAGCACTTCATATTCATCAAATGTCTCATCCATATATTCAACATGAGAAACTTCATCGAGATATTTGTCAAGATTTTATTCATCCTCATCTATAGGAAAACTTATTTGCAAAGAGCATCTTTGATTTCTTGGAAAGTATCTTGAAACTTTTGGGTAGTTGGTCAATAATTCCTGAGAAATTATTCAATGAGATTTGTAGAATATGGGATACTCTTCAATTTACATGAGTTTTCAATCCAACTCCTTTGCTTGATTCCAGTGATGATACATAAAATTTAAACAACACATTTAATATTGAAGCATACTTCATATAATTGACGACATGGGTGACTGCTAGAGTTGGATCACCATTAAATTTAGGGAAATTTTCCCTCCACTCTGTAGATAAATGATTTGGATATTTGGGGATATTTTGAACATCAAAAGAAAGGTATGCCTTATATAATTCCCATGGCAAGTCCCGTGAGGACATGGTTCCATTAGTTAGGGTAATACCTCAATGGACTTGCCAAGTGATATCAAGGCTCATTAAATGATTGAAAAGGGGAAACAAGGAAAGGTGGGTTCTTGGAAGGTGGAGCCTCCATATGAGCCTCAATAAGAGCTCATCAAGGGTGAAAGGAGAAATCCCTTCAATTGGAGTCTCCAGGTAATCTAGGGTAAGGCTTTGGGATATCTTTCCAAAGTCTTTTTAGGGTCCCAAAGAGTATTCAAAATCCTCCCCGAAAACGATGCCAAAATGTTATTGCAAAAGTTGTAGGTTGGGAAAATACCTAACCAAACCACAAAATGGTGACTACTAAGAGAACTCCCACTCATTGTCACCTTACACAGGTATTCCCATCAATTTAGAGGTGAAGTGATCACCTCAAAGGGGGAATCCCAGTGACCCAAGTGGTAAATGAGACAGAAAGTGAGATGATGTGATGGATGCCCCTATAGGTCAATTTTATATGTGGAATATGTATTTTATGGAATGTCACAGTGGTGGCCAATGGTTTCCAAGAAGTATGAGTACCTGCAAAGGGTGATTGTAACTACCCGAGACACAAGAAAATACAAGTATGCATGTAATATATTAGGTGTAAAATCAAGTTAAGATTGTTCTCCCTAATTGCATCAATAAACAGAGATATATATCATAAAAACAAATATTTTTATGGCTGCTAAAAATATGCTAAAATTCTATCAAATGATGAAAGAGAAAAGTTAGCAAAATAGTAGTATAACTCAATTGTAAAAGGATAAGACTTTACCATCAATGTAAGGATATTATAGACAAGTATTGCAGAGAGATATTTGCAGTCTTATGTCTGTATCAAACATCTTGTTACAGAAGAAAAATCAGCCACGAAAAATTACAAGTAATCCACCCAAAATATGTGTTAAGACTAGTAGATTATAGGGGTAAATTATTAGCATATTTTTATGGTTGAACTGTGATTTATTTAGAGATTTGTTTAGGGTTTTATGAAGCCCTAGTGGTTGTAGAATTTTTTTATTACAGAATTAATCAGTCATTGGCAAAAAAAAATTCCTTAGAGGCCTTAGTGAGATTTAAGCACATAGAATAGATTCCAACTTAGACAATTTCATTATCTTGTGATTTCACATATCCCAATGCAATGATTTTATTTCTCCAATGCAAGGAGATTAGTGCCTTTAGCTATTGGGTTATGGATTCATAAAATTTAAATATCTATTTGATCTACTTCCTTGGGGGTGTAATCCCTTTTACTCCCCAAGGCAAGTTAAACTAGCTAGGAAAAGCCTTAGGGGAGTGTAATCCATTTTACTCCTCCTAATATTCCTTTATGCAACAATTTATTTCAAAACAAAATGATGGCATTAGTGGGGTTGTCTTTCATTATAATCCCCAAAATATTATCAAATTAACCTTGCAACCAAGAAAAGAAGCAATAATAAGAGACATTCCTTACCTACTCCAAGCATTAACAAGATAAACCTCTTTTTGACCAAGAAAATCCACCATAAAGAAAGAAATAAGCCTCCACAAGAGATAATGCATCAGAATCCATCCAATATAAAAATATAAACCATTACAAGAGCAAGTGACAAGAGAGATATGAAAAATTTCCCAAATAGGGTGAAAATTTAAGACAAGGAATTTGTCTCACAAAGGAGAGTTATGATCCAAATGAGATACAATTGATCTCTATTTATACAAAATGTTCTAAACATAGTTTTTCCACAAAATTTAGGGTAAAACACAAGATAAGGGGTCAACATCCCTTATCTTTCCCCTTTACACAAAACAATAATTTTTAATTCATAATTTTCACATAAAGTAAACCCTAAAGTGAGACGTACACCTTAAAGTAAACCCTAAAGTACACCCTCCAAAGGCCAAGTGTACCCTAAAGTAAACCCTAATGGAAACCCTTCAAAGGAAAAGTTTCTTCAATAAAACCTTTTCCTCCATTATCCAAGGCTTCAAACATGCCAAGTGTCCTCAACCACCACCAAAATCCTATCCCTAATATGATGGCAATCCCTCAAAGGTGACATTTTGGATTCTTTGGGAAAGTCCTTTGGGTGGTACGGACTAAGTTACGTCCTCCATGATATATTATAGGCCTCCAAAGGAATGTCCTCACCATCTGACATGTGGTACCTTGGCATCCAACCTATGGGCTTCAAGCCCCTTACAAGCCAAATCTAGGCTTATTCTTCCAAAATTGTCCACCAATTAGGTCCTACAAAGACAAATGGATACACCCTCCTAGGATATCATGTCAAATTTATCATGATGAATAAATAAAATCAATAAAATTTCTGTTAGGACCACATATTGTACCCTTTTTGCCCATACTTTTTGCTATTATTTTACCCTTCATCACCTGCATTTTGACTTATACTATCATTTCATCTGATCATTCCAAGGTATACAACGTCCTTTCTCATTACTTTATGCTT
>SNQJ01S0014872.1:0-12457 GCA_010110895.2 Picea sitchensis
TAAGTGACGAAAAGAGGTAGATAGGAGTCAAAATCTGCGATAAAGTACCAAGGATAGATAGAAAAAATACGCCAGGGAAGAGCAGGAAGAACAAAAAAACCAAAGGTTCAAGTAGACTCCTCTTATAGAATGTTCAGTGGTCGATCCCCATCCCCCCATGCTAGTGGATCCTTGTGCATGCATTCAGGGCATAGGACAAAAGCATATTTCCTTGACCGAAGTTATGGGGATGATGTGGATACAAAAGTATTTTGGTTTCTCTATGCATGTTGCATACCATTCAATGTTCTTTGCTTATCGTATTGGCATGATATAGTTTATGCCATCCATAATTCCCGTAAAGAATATATTAGCCTTAGCTATGGTTAAGCTAGAACCATTGGACTTGATGAGGAAAAGGCCAAAATCCATAATGCTCTTGGAGAAGTTACAATGATTGGACCGAATATGGCGTACTTGTTGTATTTGATGGTTGGACAAATGTTAAATGCAAGCTTGGTGTGTTTGCTAATTGGTGTAGTCTTCCTTCCAACACATGAGTACTAAGGTTTTTACTAGATTGATGATAATATTGCAAAGCTCTTATCAAGAACTTGAAGAGATTGGGCCATAAAATGTCATATAGGTAATTTCTTGTAATGCTACTAATTGTAAGGCATCATTAACATTCATCGAGGATGTATATCCTAACATATCTTGGTCTGGGTATTCGGTGCACATATTGAACCTCTTGATGCATGATATTAGTAAGTTGAAGGAGCATGATTATAAATGGATTGGTGGCTTGTACAAGAAAGGGTAGAGGATGATAAATTTTATTATCAATTCTAGTGATGCCCACTTCATTTTTTGCAATCACTCAAGTTGGAGCTACTTAAGATTGCGAAGGATAGATTTGCTAGCTATTACCTCACATTTAGGCAACATTTGAAGGTAAGAGAGGCATTGGCCAATACTGTGGTGAGCAATTCATGGCGTGATTTGAAATTGAGGTATGCATTCCCATCCGATAGAGAGTAAATTTGGGAGGTGAAGGATACTGCTCTTGATGGTCAGCTTTGGGCACAAGTGCAGTATGTTATGTAGTCCACCAATCACATTTATAAAATGATTCACTTTATGTATTCAAACGACTAGTAATTAGGGAGGTTTATGAGTAGATGGACATCATGCTAGGGTAGATCAAAGACATTGTTGAGTCGAAAGATGCAATATTTTATGATCATATTCATAAACATTTGGTCAAAAGGTGTGATAGTCTAAATGTTCCATTCCATGCCTTAGCATATGTACTTACACCAAAATATTATTCTCCATAGTGCTTGGCCTAACCAAGACAAATACACAGGTATTGAATGGGTATATGATTGCATTAGACAAGTTGGTTCGTGATGATGTTGGGTGTGATGAAATACAAACTTCAAAATGAATTGGGCTTGCATATCAGTGGAAAAGGAGTCTTTGGTAATATGCTTGCAACTGAATATTGAGATAGGATGAATTGTATGGAATGGTGGAACATGTATGGTAGTTATATCACACATCTACATAAATAGACAGTGAAGCCGCTTTCATAGGTTGTGAACTTTTGTAGAAATGTGTTGGAGCACCTACAACTTCATCCACAATGTGAAGAGAAACATCGTGAATGAAGATCTGGCAGAAAGCTTGGTCAATGTGCACTGCAACTTAAGGTTGTTGTCCCATTATTGTGATGCAACAAATAATGATTGAATATGTAAGACTTGGGACATCAACCTAGGGGAGGATAATTTGGAGGAGGGAGCCATAGCTTTAGAGGACTTGGAGGCTGAACTTTTGGTTGATGTGACTCATGACATTGATCATGTAACAAAGATGCCAGCCCCATTTACTACCATTAGCTTCACAACCTCCACCTTTGCATGGGGCCTATGTAGCTCGTGGTGGTGCTCATCTTGGTTTTCCATGACCACTACCACCCAATCCTGTTGTTAGACCACGAGAAAACAAATTAGAAGTTGTTTGTGGCAAGAGGAAAGTTTGGTAGATAGTATAATTAATTGTCTTTTTCAGTTTAGAATCTAGATTATATGATAGTTTAAGTTCGAAGTTTAAACCACACATTACAACTCTTAGGTCATGATGCGCTATTTCTTTTCATGGTTGATGCTTTGTTACAGTTTGTTGATGCCAAGTGTTTTCTGTTGAAATTTTAAGGTTGATGGTTGAAGTTATGTTTGAAACGTGATCATTCGATGACATTGTTACTATTGATATTATGGTAGTTGCAACCTCCACATGTAACCTTTGACAAGACTAGAATATTTCGAGAAGCAAGAGAAACCCTAAAACGTTGAATAATAACTCTAGGAGACAAGTCGGCTCAAGAGAATATTTAATATTGAGTTATTAGCCTCTAGAAAGAGAAGTTGGTCTAGTCAAGTGAGATAGAGTAGTATAAATAGAGGGCGCTAGAGCTTATTTGTCATACTCACTCTCACAACTGCATAAGACCAGTGGTGCGCAAGTTTGGAGAGGAACTGCAGCTGCTGCAACCGACATTTCGATTTTGGCTTGGAGTTTCTCTTAGTTATGGTTCAAACTTTCTGCTTGGACTTTGGTTATTCTTGCTTGGTGCGCTAGCCTTGGAGAAAGGTGCGCTACCTTGGTTGGCTATTAGATTGCTTCCGGAATGATTCTGTATGTCAAGGTTAAGGTGCTCGGGGGTGGCCTTTGTGCCTATGGTTGGGTGACAATATTGCTATATTTTCTATGGTGAAACAAGCACACCTATTTTTCTAACAGGTTATGGGCCCACACTATCCTCAGACAGCTTAACCGCTGGAAGATAGATTGGGAGGATTTGCTCAGTTGCAGTCAAAGTTTTGCTGTAGCCGCGAAACCCTAACCATAAGTGAAGAGCTTGACCTAATTTCTGGATAGGCTAGTGCGTCCTAGCCTAGCGCACCTCCTAGTATTCTCAACAAGCCAAGGAGTCAAGTTTGAGTTTTTGGTCAAAGTCAAAGGATGACCAAGTCAAAGTAGTCATGACTTACTCTATGAAGTCAGAAAACAAGTTAGAAGGGGCTTCTAACTTTAGAGTTTTGAAGACAAGGATTGACCTCATCCTTGCCATGAATAAAGTGTTGGATATCGTGAAAGGCAAGATCATGGAACCACAGTTTGAAGCCGAAAAAGAGAAGGAACCTCTTAACGTTGCAGTTATGGAGAAGTTCAAGGACAATGACATCAACGCTATGGGTATCATAGTGGACTCTGTAAAAGACCACTTGATATCCTACATCTCTCATCTTGACTCATCTAAGAAGATGTACGATGCCCTAACTAACCTCTTCTCAATCAAAAATATTGGACAAGTAATGAGTCTGAAGAATGAGCTCCGTGATATGAAAATGAATGATGATGACATCATAACATCATACTTTGTAAGAATCTCTCAGTTAATAAATCAACTACAAGCTATTGAAGAAATCATTTCAGAAAAGGAACTAGTAAATATAGTACTCAATGGCCTTCCAAGACATGGGATGCATTTTCTGCAAGCATGAACACAAGAAAGGTGTATCCTACATTTGAAGAACTTTGGACTTGCTGTGCACAAGAAGAATCAAGGATTAGCGCAAAAGAGAAATCTCAAAACAAATATGATGATCAAGCCTTCACAACAAAATTCAAGAATTCCAGGAATAAGAGGAAGTTTGGCTTAAGGAAGAAACCAAATCAAGAAAAGGATATGTCAAAAATACAATGCTTCAACTGTCGAAATATGGTCACTACATGAACCACTGTCCTGAGTTAAAGAAAAGGAAGGAAACAAACGAAGCAACAGTTGTCGAAGAAAGGGAACATACTTCTTCTTCTAGTAAAGGTAACAATATTCTTCTATAACATAGTTCTTGTACATACCACGTTTACATAGTTCCTGTACAATAATGCATATCTATTTCTTAGAAGAAAAGATGGTCAGTGAAACAATCCCTATGGAAGAATAACAAGATAAGGATTGCTATTACGACGACGACAATGCACATGAAAAAGATGAAGTACATTGACAATCTTTGGTGACAATTCCTGTGGAAGCTATTATATAAGTAACAACTGCCAGATGGGCCACAATCAGAATCAAACTTGAAAAGACCAGAAAGAAGTTAGTAATCAAGAGGAAACTAGAATAAAACTTGTGACACTTTGCAGAAAGCAATAAGGATGCAGACATAAGCATGGACTCTCTTAGATGGAGGGAGCTGATTGCCGAATTCCAAAAGAAGAGCATGCATTCAGGCATGAAGTCGAGATTAGGAGGGAGCTAATCCTAAATGATATGATCCATTCAAGAATCCGTGAAGATTATAAAGTATCTGTCCATGTTCGCCATTGAAAGTAGCAGCCATGATAAGCAACACGTGTTCAATTTGACTCTAGAAGAAGTTTTCTTCGAAAAGAAGCCTTAAGTATCCTTGGTTGTCCATCTACATCCATGTTCCTATGATGAAAGGAAGAAGTTGGAATCTTCAGGAAGGAAGGGCATGGAATCTATAGAATACTCCATGGACCCAAAAGCTAGAGAGGAACATGAGGAAGAACATGAAGATTCCAAGAAAGAAAGAAAATCCAGAACAACTAGTTATTCTATCGAGAATCATAAGACTACCAGCTTGGTTTGAATCCACTAGAAGCAATCAAGCAGAAGAAATGGAAGTTGTGATGAAGAACAGTGTATGTAAGAAAATGTGAAAAAGACTTGTGAAAGGAAGCATTGCGAGATTCAGAACTAGAGGTTCTTCCAGAAGGAGGGAGAAGACTATGACGACAACTTGTTCCAGTAAACCAGATATACCTCTTGTAGTATCCATGGATTGAAATTTACATGTAAAAGACTGTTCTTCCCAATAAAGCAAATTGAGAAAGAAGCTTATACCAGAAAGAGACCCATGTATGCAAATGGAAGAAGACCTTGTATGGATTCAAGCAACTTGATGCAGAGTATCTCATATACAACAGAAGCGTGGCGAAAACTTCCTATGGCAGAGAAAGTGTATTAGAATGGTTACTTAGAAGTTCGGGATGATGGATTGCAAATCCATGGCTAACTCTCATGATAACAGATTTGAAGAAGTTGAAGAGACTCTAATTCAGTAGACCCGTCTCTGTATTGACAATTGATTAGCTCGTTAATGTATTTGGAGAATACTGAGCCGTATATTTGTTTTGTGGGACGTTTAAGTTATGATATACAATTGCATGAATTTATCGATTCAGATTGGGCAGGGAGTGCAGATGACAGAAGAAGTGCTACTTGGATATGTTTCAGTTTGAGCTTTTCCACGATGTCATGGGCTAGCGGGAAACATAAGTCTGTTGCACTCAGCACTACAGAAGCAAAGTATATTGCAGCGTGTGATGCTTGTCCATAAGCAATGTGGTTCTGTAAGTTGGTTTCTAGACCGTCTGATCAGATGCTGAATTCGACCATGATATATTGTAATGATCAGAGCTATGTGAAGCTTTCAGAGAAACTGACGTTCCATGACAGGCTGAAGTACATTAAGATCAAGCATTATATTCTCCGTGATAAAGTCTAGAAGAGAGAAGTGGTTCTCCAGTATATCTCCATAGATGAGTAGATTGCAGATATTTTGGTAAAGCCTCTGTCCAAGATGAAAAGTTTGCGTACTTAAGAGACAAGCTGGGGTTCGTGGAGACAACTTCCTTATTGGAAAAGGAAGTGATTACTCCCAGGTTGGGAGGGAGGACTGATATGTTATTGGTTTATGGACAGTCATTTTTCCAGTTCGGAAAATGGTCTAGGATGGGCAGTTAGTTGCTTTCTAGTTCGAAAAATGGTCCAGATCGGACAGTCATTTTCGTAATGAAAATGGTTCGATAGATTGCTGATGTACCATAGATAGCGATTTCCCTTGTGGCCGGTGTGGGGGAATGGTCTAGGACAATCATTCTTCTTGGCAGTGACTTTGAGTAGTGGTCAAGTAGAATGGTTTGCCTCGCCCGACAATCATTCTTTCAAAGTTCACATGTGTGAGCAGTTTCGAAGAATGGTCTGTTTTGGAGGTTAGTGCAGGACAATCATTTCCATAGGAAATGGTCTGGACAGTCATTCCCTAGGGCAAACTCATTCTTTCCAGGTTGCACTATGATTAGTGCCGGAGGAATGGCCCAGTTAGGTGAATGGTCCAGGTTCAACAATTAGGGACAGACATTCCCTAGGGCAGACTCATTCTCTCCAGGTTGCACTCTGATTAGTGTCGGAGGAATGGCCCTATTAGGTGAATGGTCCAGGCTCAGAAATCAATGACATTTATTCTTCTATGCTTGGGAAGAATAGTCCAGATAGCCCATGGCTGATGTTTTACTTTCTGAGTGCAGATGCTCTTCCGGATCTCACAGATGTGAGTGGAAGAATGGCCTAGATGACTCAGTTTGTATCATGATATTGTTATGGAGGTTGGTATCAGATGATCTGATTGCTGTGGAGACTGTATGTCTCTAGACAACAACTATATGCCACTATGGTGGATGTGTCACTGGTTAGTAGCCTTGTGCTACTAGGTGTGGTTGTGTAGGGATAGTAGTTGTGTACTACTATGGATAGACACAATTGTGTTCTATTGAATGGCATTGTTCTGATTGCCATGGAGACTATCACTACCGTTGGAGATGATTACCAACTAGATGGATGGTCAATATGCTGATGGATAGACATTCTCCCTGTGGAAAATTGTCCAGGATAGTCATTCTTCTAGGACGTATGTCCGGATTAGAGGAATAGTCCTTGTAGCCCATGGCGTGGCTTCCAACATCTGTTGGAACAATTATTCTTCTAGGACATATGTTCGGATTAGAAGAATGGTTCTTGTATCACTCTGTGGAGTGAGTGGCTTATTCAACATCATGCTCAATTACCCAGATGGAGTGTGGCTTCGAGAGATGATGCAGTTGATGCTATCAAATGATACTGATAGCGATGATGGTGCTCATGATTTGATCATGAGATAGCATGTGTGGCTATGATGATGCTACCTGTTGAATGGTTTGTTTGTGCTCAAGACCATTCCTTGAATACCTCCCTAGCTAGGAGGGAGTGTTGATATTATGGTAGTTGCGAGAGGTATTAACTTCCATGTGTAACCTTTGACAAGACTAGAATATTTCAGGAAGCAAGGGAAACCCTACAACGTTGGATAATAACTCTAGGAAACAAGTCCGGCTCAAGAGAATATTTAATATTGAGTTATTAGCCTCCAGAAAGAGAAGTCGACCCAGTCAAGTGAGATAGAGTAGTATAAATAAAGGTTGCTAGAGCTCATTTGTCATACTCACTCTCACAACTGCATAAGACCAGTGGTGCGTAAGTTTGGAGAGGAACTGCAACTGCTGCAACTGGCATTTCGGTTTTGGCTTGGACTTTCTCTTGGTTATGGTTCGAACTTTCTGCTTGGTCTTTGGTTATTCTTGCTTGGTGCGCTAGCCTTGGAGAAAGGTGCGCTACCTTGGTTGGCTATTGGATTGCTTCCAGAATTATTCTGTATGTTAAGTTTAAGGTGCTCGGGGGTGGCCTTTGTGCCTATGGTTGGGTGACAATATTGCTATATTGTCTATGGTGAAACGAGCACACCTATTTTTATAAGAGTTACAACTGCTAGATATTAACCTCCATGTGTAACCTTTGACAAGACTAGAATATTCCGGGAAGCAAGAGAAACCCTAAAACGTTGGATAATAACTCTAGGAAACAAGTCTGCTCAAGAGAATATTTAATATTGAGTTATTAGCCTGCAGAAAGAGAAGTGGGCCCAGTCAAGTGAGATAGAGTAGTATAAATAGAGGGCGCTAGAGCTCATTTGTCATACTCATTCTCACAACTGCATAAGACCGGTGGTGCGTAAGTTTGGAGAGGAATTGTAGCTGCAGCTGTTGCAACTGGCATTTTGGTTTTGGCTTGGACTTTCTCTTGGTTATGGTTCGAACTTTCTGCTTGGTCTTTGGTTATTCTTGCTTGGTGCGCTAGCCTTGGAGAAAGGTGCGCTACCTTGGTTGGCTATTGGATTGCTTCTAGAATTATTCTGTATGTCAAGGTTAAGGTGCTCGAGGGTGGCCTTTGTGCCTATGGTTGGGGGACAATATTGCTATATTGTCTATGGTGAAACGAGGGCACCTATTTTTCTAACAATTACAACTGCTAGATATTAACCTCCACGTGTAACCTTTGATAAGACTAGAATATTCCGGGAAGTAAGAGAAACTCTAAAACGTTGGATAATAACTCTAGGAAACAAGTCGGCTCAAGAGAATATTTAATATTGAGTTATTAGCCTCCAGAAAGAGAAGTCGGCCCAGTCAAGTGAGATAGAGTAGTATAAATAGAGGGCGCTAGAGCTCACTTGTCATATACACTCTCACAACTGCATAAGACCAGTGGTGCATAAGTTTGGAGAGGAACTGCAGCTGTTGCAACTTGCATTTCGGTTTTGGCTTGGACTTTCTCTTGGTTATGGTTCAAACTTTCTGCTTGGTCTTTGGTTATTCTTGCTTGGTGCTCTAGCCTCGGAGAAAGGTGCGCTACCTTGGTTGGCTATTAGATTGCTTTCAGAATTATTCTGTATGTCAAGGTTAAGGTGCTCGGGGGTGGCCTTTGTGCCTATGGTTGGGTGACAATATTGCTATATTGTCTATGGTGAAACGAGCGCACCTATTTTTCTAACAGTTACAACTGCTAGATATTAACCTCCACTTGTAACCTTTGACAAGACTAGAATATTCCGGGAAGCAAGAGAAACGCTAAAACGTTGGATAATAACTCTAGGAAACAAGTCTGCTCAAGAGAATATTTAATATTGAATTATTAGCCTCCAGAAAGCGAAGTCGTCCGAGTCAAGTGAGATAGAGTAGTATAAATAGAGGGCGCTAGAGCTCATTTGTCATACTCACTCTCACAATTGCATAAGACCAGTGGTGCGTAAGTTTGGAGAGGAACTGCCGCTGCAACTGCTGCAACTGGCATTTCGGTTTTGGCTTGGACTTTCTCTTGGTTATGGTTCGAACTTTCTGTATGGTCTTTGGTTATTCTTGCTTGGTGCGCTAGCCTTGGAGAAAGGTGCGCTACCTTGGTTGGCTATTGGATTGCCTCCAGAATTATTCTGTATGTCAAGGTTAAGGTGCTTGGGGGTGGCCTTTGTGCCTATGGTTGGGTGACAATATTGCTATATTGTCTATGGTGAAACGAGTGCGCCTATTTTTCTAACAGTTACAACTACTAGATGGTTGATGTTATTTGTGTACTAAATGGTTGATTTCATTATCATCATTAATCTACTAGTTAAACCTATGTTGTCATTTTTTCTGCAATTAATTTGTTGATGTTTGTAGCATCAGACATGTACTTCCGCACAGGTCTAAGTGTCTAGATGTGTGGAAGTCGTCCTTAGTAATTTTCTTTAATTAAATGAATTATTAAAGTAAAGTGCCTTTTATAATTAAAGTGAGTTTAATTTAATGAAATGCTAAAGTTATTAGCATTAGCGAATTAAATGAATCTTAGCCATTGATTTCAAGTGAGGTGAGATCTGATTTCAATCGTCAATCACTTAGGAGATTAGGATTTTGTTGGATTCGGTCATAACTCAAGATTATAAAAGCAAGGCTAGGTGAAGGAAAAATAAATAAGAGAGCACATAGGAGCGAAGGACTTTCGCTCATGTGCGTCAGTCATCCACTTGGGAGCAAAGAAGGACTTTTGCTCAAGTGCTTGAGTCATGAAGGATTGTGACTCAATGGGATCAAAGGACAGGAGCAAAGAAGGAATTTTTCTCAAGTGCTGGAGTCACGAAGAATTGTGATTCAAAGGGATCTCAACAAAGGTGAAGAAGAAATTTCATCTAGAGATCAAGTCCAAAGGAGAATGTGCAAAGGTGTAGCAAGAGGAGAAAACCCAACAGCCAAAAATCAAAGGACAAATTTCTGGGTAGTACCAACAAGTATATCTTGCAGATCTAAGTACCGACGGACAAATCTATTGCAAATCTGAGGTACCAATGGGCAAATCTAGTAGATCTGAGGTACCAACGGGAAAATCTAGCAGATTTGAGGTACCAACAGACATATCTAACATATTTGAGGTACCAATGGACAGATCTAGTGCAGATTTGAGGTACCAACGGGCAGATCTGAGGTACGAGTAGGCAGATCTAGCAAATCTCAGGTACTAGTGGGCAAATCTAGCAGATCCGAGGGTATCGACAGCCAGATCTAGCATATTTGAGCTATACCAACATATAGATCTAGTAGATCTGAGGTACCCGTGGACAGATCTAGTGCAAATTTGACGTATCAACAGACAAATCTAGTAGATCTGAGGTACAAGTAGGCAAATCTTCCAGATCTTAGGACCAACATGCAAATTTTAGTGCAGATCTTAGTGTCCAACAAGCATATCTAGGCAGATTAGCAGAGGGTTTCTTTAGGGTTAGAGTTGGCAGGTTTGCTGTATTTGTGTTTTTCCTTAGTAGGCCATTTTTCGTAGTAAGGGAGCCCTTGTAAGCTTTTGGATATATTATTCTCAATGGAATGCTGATTTGAAGGGCATAATTTTTGTGTGAAATTTGGTTTCTAGTTTTTGCTTCCGATGTTTTATTTGCAGCCAATGTATTTTATTCTGTGTGTTGTAATTAATTTATCAACAAGGAATTACATAAGGTAGTAAAGTATCTAGGTGCTAGGAATAGATATTCTAACATGGTATTAGAGCTTTCACTCTGAGAGGCAGGCCATTATATCCACAACAATTTATGACAAAAGATCTATCAGATTTGATTTGCAATAGTGGAAGTTTAAAGGACCAAACGTAGATCCACATCAGTTTGCAACAGATTTGTCATATCTGCAAGGAGATCTCTGTAGACCTATAAACCAACAGTGAAATTCTTGTGGGTGCTTGAAGGACTAAGCACAAACTCTTCAATTTACTATGACTGAAAGACAAGGCACTTTTTTCCGGAAGCTTAGATCTGAAAAATGACAATAGCCAGTCTTAGGTTTGAAGATAGGTTGGATGAAGCATGAGAGCTATTCAACAGTTTGACGAAGGACTCGGGGATCCATGTGGAGCTTGGTGACGATGCCAAGTATGCGGTGAAGGGTGAGGGAACTATTTTGTTCCAGCTTGGTTAAAGTGGTTCAAAGGCCCTTTTTTCCGCTAGTTTAGATGTGAAAAATGGCAATAGCCAGTGTCAGGTTTGAAGATAGGTTGGATGAAGCACGAGAGCTATTCAACACTTTGACGAAGGACTTGGGTATCCATGTGGAGCTTGGTGATGATGCCAAGTATGCGATGAAGGGTGGGGGAACTATTTTGTTCCAACTTGATTCAAGTGGTTCAAAGGCACTTTTTTCTGGCAGTTTAGATCTGAAAAATGGCAATAGCTAGTCTCAGGATTGAAGATAGGTTGGATGAAGCACAAGAGCTATTCAACAGTCTGACGAAGGACTCGGGGATCCATGTGGAGCTTGTTGATGATGGAAAGTATGGAATGAAGGTTGAGGGAACTATTTTGTTCCAACTTGGTTCAAGTGGTTAATTGGAAGCCCAGGATGTGGAGGACGAGGAGCAGGAGGCTCCGAAGGGAGAACAACGTTAAGAGACTTCTAGTTCAAGGAGCCAACCTTCAGGTGGGGAGGAGTTAGCCCCTTCCAGCTCTGTCAAGAGACCTAGGTGGTTTACGCAGACATTGAAGGATGCTCAGAAGCGTGTTGAGGCTCCTAGGAGAACTGTTAGGGAGAGCAGGCGTCAGAGAAAGTTTTCGAACTATATGGTGCTAATGAGTAGCATCATTGATTCCGAGTCTTCCAATGTTCAGGAAGCAACAAACCAATAGGTTTGGTGGGATGTCATGGTGCAGGATGGTGTGTGGGACATTGTGCCAGGATCAGAGGGACAACCAGTTCCAGGTGCCTCTTCTAGAAGTACCTTCCTCGCTAAGAGGGAGTGTTGATGTTTGTAGCATCAGACAGGTATTTCTGCACAAGTCTAATTGTCTAGATGTGTGGAATATGTCCAATGCCTTCAACCTTACTAATTTACTATAATTAAAGGAATTATTAAAGTAAAGTGCTTTTTACAATTAAAGTAAGTTTAATTTAATGATTTCAATGAATCTTAGCCATTGATCTCAAGTGAGGTGAGTTCTAATCTCAACCGTTAATCACTTTGGAGATTAGGGTTATGTTTGATTTGGTCATAACTCAAGATTATAAAAGCAAAGGCTAGATGAAGGAGAAAGAAACAACAAAGCACATAGGAGCAAAGAAGGACTTTTGCTCATGTGCTTGAGTCATCTTACACTTGGGAGCAAAGGACTTTTGCTCAAGTGCTTGAATCACGAAGGATTGTGACTCAAGGGGATCAAAGGATAGGAGCAAAGAAGGACTTTTGCTCAAGTGC
>SNQJ01S0014872.1:52917-69246 GCA_010110895.2 Picea sitchensis
TTCTTGAATGTATGTCGATGCTTCTTTATCATCATTTGGAGAGCCATATTATCTAAAAGATACTAAAAATGAATGGATATACTTTTTCATTAAAACTTTGTTCAACTTCCAGAGGTGTTGATGGCTGAAATAATCGACCCATGTTATTTATAGAAGGTTGGTGCAATGATTGCACTGGGACAATCTCCAATAAACTACTTTGTGGGACATTCACATGCCTTGAAAATAATCGTTGTTAGTTCAAACCAAATCAAACTCACGGTTTTCTCAAACATATCAATGCAACGTAACAAATGCAATGCCCACCATGATTACTTCAATGCATAATGATTTTGCAATCACCTTTATGTGAACTAAACGTATAAATTGTTGTAGTGTCGTTGAAAACACAATATGGTTCACCACAAAGTTTTCTAGTTGTATTGAGTTTTTGGGGCATGTTTTTAAAGGAGGACTTTCATAAGAGATGCAAGAGCATTATCTGATTTTTAGGTAAGATGCAAGATCACCATTACTTAGAAATCGAAATTGGGTTAATATAAGAAAATTCCCAAGTGTGAAGTAAGAATATTGTTACTAGGAAACTGAACTTGGATCGATTTATGAAATCTCCTGGATAAATGAAAGAATATTATTGGTTGGAAATCAAACTTGAAAAAACGGTGTATAAAAACTCGCTTATTTACAGTTGAACCACAACTAAACCCACTAATAGAAACTCTTCATTGTATACATAGAAAAGAAAAATAGAAAAAAACTTGTATACACTAATGGCACCCAATAAAATGCTAAAGTGCAAAATGTGTTTTGGTGGTTGTTACGTTGTATATAGTCTTATGAGAATAAAAGTTCCTTGATTATGGAAATATTGTATATATGTACAGTAAAGAAAAATAGAAATAGCAAATGCATGATATGATCACAAGAAATACCAAATGCACGGTGGTATCACTACCTAAAAAAGATGAATACAAAGTGAAATTATAACGATCATATGTATTTATTTTTTCAGGTGACCTTACCGCTAGGACTGTGCTGCAATAACTACATCGAATATAGCACAAATGCCCAACAATGATACCAAGGTCGATGAAACTTGACATGATTTCTAAACTATTTATATATATTATGCAGTCTCCTCTAATTATTTGTTATAACTCTAACTAGAGCCAACTACTATTAATGCAACAAAACCTGAAACACTAAGCCTTATTGGAATAGAGGTTTCATGTGATAGGCTTATTATTATTAGGAAGAAAAGGGGTTGAAGCATCCAACTACAAATTTTCCGATAATCGAGGATAATAAACATACAAATATGGCAATGAGTTTTGTTCAGAGAAGTGACTTCAGTCGGAGATGACGATAAAAAATATCACAGCTATGATTTGTGAAAGGCTCTACCAGTCATGGGTCATTGTCATTCAGACTATTTTTTAGTATCGGGTTCACTTTTATTCTTAATTGAGTGTCCTTACCATAATTATGTGTAGGCTATGCTCTACTATTCGTTGTAGTTGTTAGTGAATCTAGTCGTTAAGTAGCTCAAATCTTCCTCGTTGATTTGTCAATGCAAATGCAAGTCAGGCAATTCATGGCAGATAGAAATGCTTTGTCAGGTAATATTTCAATATTTTAAAATTTAAAGAACTATTAAGTTTTCTATATAAAAATAAAGTGTAGTCCATGCCACTACACGCTTATTACTTAATTGATAAAGAATATTGGACCAATGGCAAGTGGGAGGAAGTATATTTAAAAAAATGAAATTTTTCAGTGCAGTCCAACTACATGCTTATTACTGGACTGAAAAAGAATAGTGGGCCAATGGAAAGTGGGAGGAAGTAGATTTAAAATTTGAAATATTTCATGATTGATTGGTAGGAGTGTGTGCTTGGGATTTTTTTTTGGAAAAAATGTTCTACTCTCTTAATAGATGTACAAAACCTACATCAATAGATCTGCAAAGGTAATTAAAAAATCAATACAATTGCAAGTTAAGCATGTGCAAAGAAAGGATTCCAAATTCATCGCCTAGCACCTATTGGACATGCATATAGTAAGAAAAATATTCTTCATAATTCTACTTATCAAACAACTCCCCATTCAAGAGTAAATTCAACTGTTAAATACAAACAACTCATGCTTTTCAGTTCCTAACTCCAAAGATGGTTTAAGATCAGTTGGATTTATTTTTTACAAGTTTGTATATACAACGTCCATTTCATTTTTTGACAGTTAGATATGGAGTTTTTCGGTTGCCAGCGCCATGCATCAAAACACATTACCAGTCCATATAAAAAACCATCAAAACACAATACCAATCCATATAATTGGCATTTCAGTGAACGAAAAATGAAAAGCCAAGGGAAAAGCCTATTAACATAGTAGATGGCATAGTGTGGAGTGTGCACATGTATCTTGGAGTTTGTGATTTCATAGAGGATAATTAACTCAAACATAGCACAAGTGGCCAAGAAACTTGATTGTGGTGTCCTTAATACTCTAATTATATGATTGCAGACAAAGAAGATAGTGTTGCATTTATTTATCGTTGTTGCCTAGGCAATTG
The DNA here is from genome assembly GCA_010110895.2 of Picea sitchensis. Lineage (NCBI taxonomy): Eukaryota > Viridiplantae > Streptophyta > Pinopsida > Pinales > Pinaceae > Picea > Picea sitchensis. The sequence goes on from SNQJ01S0014872.1 coordinate 55,490, forward strand.
TAGACAGAGAAGATAACATTTTGTTTTGCATTTATTTCTCATCGTCACCCCTGTAATAAGAGATTCATTTGAATAGCCAATAACATGTCAAAAAAATGTTTTCAAATAATTTTAAAAAAATAAATAAAAAATCAAACTCTAATGTTACACTTTGGGAAAACCTTACAAAGTTTTTGGTCAATGCCCACCTATTAGCTGGTCAACGGCATATCCATCGCTATATACCTCCGCAAGAGACAAGTATAATAAGTCTCATATATCATGATTTTTATATTAGGTTGGATATCTTCCCCTCTTTGCAAAAATACCCAAAAAATCTCTCATTGATAGTACTCCACAGTACCCCTTTCACATGTCTTACTTAAAAATGCCCCTTACTAAATCAAATTCATCTTACTATTGACATGATAGTTGATTGATTATGGGATACATATCTATTTTGCACTTTAAAAATGGGGTTTTCACTTCCAAATATTTGATCCTTCTCATTTTTTATATATCCCTACATAAGATGTTGCTTAATAGATATGTACATAAGATGGATCTAGATAGATCCATACATAAGATGGAGCTAAACTAGTTTAATCCAACATGGACATCAAGTGAGGCCCATATTATTCACAAAGGCAATGAGTCTAGGGACTTGACCCCATGAACAACCTTATTTCTAGTGAAATTCCCCCCCAAATATGGTAGGAGCTTAGTTGGAAGTTATAGTTCCACCTAATTGGTGGGGTACTTCAACCATGGAACCTTTTCCCTGAGGTTTTGACCCATTTTAAGATGGCCACATAACCAGAATTTGGAAAAAATGAGTGGATCAAGGTGAAACTTTACCTTGTCTAAAAAAAATAAAATAAAATAAAATGGATACTACCTTAAAAAGTTGAGTTTCTCCACTTCTTTTTCCCCCTTTGAAATACATATCGAGGGAAACCCACCAAGCACTTCCCCTCATTTTGAGGATGGTACAGGTAAACCAAATTTCACAAAAGTTTGAGGCTTTGTCAATACAAGGCTCAAGGCCATTATAACAATATACTCATTAAGAGCTCAACATGTCACTTGCAGGAATTAAACATAGATGGGGAGGATAACACTCCTTCACACAATCACCCGAACTATACCCAATTAATAGTTTCTACATTTATCATCTCACTCATATATATATATATATATATATATCATGTTAATGAAAATATAAGTCTCTTTAGTCCCCGAGGTGTAGGACAGTTGGTGCCGAAGTGTGTTGTTAAGGCACTCCGTGACGTTAAAGTCACCGGTTCGAAACCTACGGAGACAAAAAAATCCAACCATATTAAGAGTTAGTGTGGCTCAGGCTGGGTGCAATCCCCCGGTGATTTCGACGGCTTAGATGCCCCTGAGTCGCGGTTTCTCAGCCACGGGCTAGTCCCGCAGGTCACAGACAAACTAGCAAACAATATATATATATATATACCAAAGTACGCTTTACCAGAGCGGACAGGACCTAATTACATAGACTCAAATTTACCAAAGTACGCTTTACCAGAGCGAACAGGACCTAATTACATAGACTCAAATTTACCAAAGTACGCTTTACCAGAGCGGACATGACCTAATTACATAGACTCAAATTTACCAAAGTACGCTTTACCAGAGCGGACAGGACCTAATTACATAGACTCATACACTTGAGATCAGTGTTTTTCAGTTGCTAACTCAGAATCACGAAGGCAAGAGAAGCAAAGAGGATACACACTGCTCGACTTCAGACTAGACCTCTCTCAAGACTCTCCAAATTTTCGAATGCCCAAAATGAGAGATGAGGGTCTTTATTTATACTACTCATAGCAAGTTCCCGGTAAAAGACTACGGACAACTGCCAGTTACTAAGATTCTCCGAAAACTCTAGATGGGGCAGCTGTGGACTACAGCTGTTATCTCGTCCCTTGGAGGCTCGACCATATGGGGACCCATCATAGCTTTTACGGATGACATGACCAAATAAAGATATTATTCTAGTTACTTTAGTACTATGATATGGACTAAAGTAAAGATTCTTACACTGTGGAGTTCACGGAACCCACGAACCGTCGGGACACCACTGTCGGCCCGATAGACATGAATTATTACAAGCTTTATTCGAATGGCAGACAAACTTTATTTACAATAGTGGACTACTGGGTCCATCACGCTTCTAACATATTTTGAATATTATATTCAACAACTGAGTCAAAAGAGTAGTCACTGTTATAATCATGACTTGATGGTGGAGAACTGTGATCTGATGAGAAAGGAGGAAGCCCGCTGAAAGATCTATAGAATGGAGATCCTTGCATTGCTGGAATGAGTTCATTGTCAGGTATACATAAGCTACCATAATAGGTTCTTTTAATCTTGTAGCAAGGAGGTGCAGAAGGTGTTGTTTGAACATAACGAAGATTACTGCTCATGAAAGATAAACTGAATACGAACCAAGCTTCATGTTGAGCAGCTTCACAAACTTCTGCATGGAACCAAATCTTGAAGGCTTCTTGATTTGTCTGATTGAAGAAGTCTGTATCTCTAGGACAGTAATTCCAAAAGAGTAGATACATCCATCCTGACCAAGAATAATAATGATCTTTAAACAGATCACATTCAAATGTAAGCCATACACAACCATCATACTTAATCTGATGAAGTATAAAACAATAGTCCATATAAGTTAGGAATGGAGTATAGAGGCTTATATAAACTTGTCCTTGATGAGGACCACCAGTCATTATTCCTCTGAATAAATCTCTTTGCTCTCTGAAGTAGCTGCTGAAGGATTCAAAACCACTAGTTTTATCAACCCAAAATTCTAGTATTCGTAAACTAGTTGGACTGTTCTTTATACAACAGACTAAACAATCAAAACACAAATAGTATTTACATTCTGTACAAACCAAGATCCATTTGAATCCTGATGGTGCTTCCCTAGAGATAGCATTCAAGGAGGATGAAGCCATCTTATACTTTTATCTTGTTCTTTAGCAGGAGAGGCTTCTCGAGTTAACAGGTCTGCAAGACAATTTTCTTTTCCAGGTTTATATTCAATATCAAAATCATATCCTTCTAACCAGAGACTACATCGCAGTACCCTGTTATTACCCTGTTCCAGCAACTTATGGTTAGTCAACATCCCTTTCATATGCTTTAAATCAGTTCTAACAATGAAATGAACTGGTTTGAGAAACATTCTATACTTTTTGATTCCATTTTTAACAGCGAGAATCTCTTTATGTGAAGAGGGATATTTTGACTCTGTTTCGCTGAAACACCCAAAAGTATACATGCATACTTCCTCCAGTTTAGGTCCATTCTTTTGGAGTAGGATTGTTGCCCATGTTTCATGTGAAGCATATGTTTCTAGTATTAATTTCATAGACAGGTCTGGAAAATGCAAGCTGGGTAAATGCTGAATCTTTTGTTTGATGATTTGGACAACTTGTGTCATTTTATAATTCCAGGGTAAAGACTTGCTTAGTCTTTTCTGTAAGATTCTAACATCCTTTGCTTGGTTTTCATAGAACTGTCGGATGTAATTTAAACACCCCAGAAATCTTTGCAGCTACTTGTTGTCCAAAATTTCATCAGGAAACTCTGCTAGCTTCTTAAGCACATGGTCTTGGAGTTCTAATTCTCCCTGAGAGAGTATTAGTCCAAGATATTCAACTCTTGTTTGTGCCCAACAGAGTTTGGATTTACTGAGCACAAGGCCATGCTTAAATAATAAATCATAAACTTGTTGTAGATGTCGTACATGTTGTTTTATATCTACAGAGCATATAAGTAAATCATCTATATATACAATGACAAATGGCAAGTGCCTGAAGATATCATCCATTCTTTTTTGAAACTCTGAGGGGGCATTCTTCAGACCAAATGGCATTACTCTCCATTGGTATTGGCCTTGAGGAACTACAAATGCCGTTTTGTACCTGTCAGTTGGAACAATACCAATCTGCCAAAATCCACTTTTTAAATCAAACTTACTGAAAACATTACACCTTCCAATTCTAGAGAATAATAATTCCTTATTGGGCAAAGAAAATCTTAAGGGTAACAAGGCAGCATTTAATGCTCGGTAATTGATTACCATTCTAGGTTTACCCCTTTTTTGTTCAGAATGCTTATTAACATAAAAAGTTGGACATGCCCAAGGACTTCTGCTATTCTCAATAAGTTTTCTCTGCAACAAATCTTGGATCTTTTTTTTACAATACTCAAGCTCCGTAGGAGACATATGGTTTGCAGAGGCCTTTTGTGGTTTAGGGATGTAATCTTCTCTGTATGGCAGATTTACAAAATATTGCTCTCTAGTCCAAAAAGCATCTGGGTATTCAGAAGTACAGTCTTTTTCAATTTTCTCTTTTATCTCTTTAATTACTTCTGATCCATGCATATTGACATTCTTTACAATTTTCTGGATTTTCACAAGACTACTAGCAGAATGTTCCAATCTTTTAGTAGTAGGCTTTTCTATTATTCTGCTTTCAAACACAGTCTTGCTAGCTACTTTTACTGATTTGCCATTTACTGTTATCAGTAACTCAGAATGACCAACAGTTAGTGGTAAACACTTATTTACAAAATCTTGACCTAACAGTATATCTGATCCTGTGTCAAAACTATAGAGTGTCACTGGGATTTTCTGATCCTGAATGTAAATAGGAAAATCTGGGCAGATGTGATTAATCTTTAGCTCTGTTTTGTTTATAGCTCTGAATGAAAGGCTAATAGGCTGCCAATAGTATTCAGGAATAGCTCCATGCTTAGCGCATGAGTTCATAGCACCAATGTCTACTTGAGCATCTAAAGTATACTGTAGGTAACCTGAAACTTTTATTTGTACAGAGATGAGAATCCTGTCATCTAATCCTTTCAACATTTTATTTTCAGAAAATCCAGTCTCTATATCATCTTGGTATATTTCTTGTTCTAATTCTTCATTTCTCTGTTTCTTCATAAATGCCAATTCTTCTCTTTGGAGTTTTAAAGTTCTCCATAAGGATTCGACTAATGCTTCTTTTTCTCTGATTTCTTCTTCCAGTAAAAATATTGCATTATCTAAGGAATTATCTTCCTGGAGAGAAGTATCATGATGAATGATTAGAGCTTTTCCTTTAGTATCCCGAGGAGGAGGAATACTAGGTTTTCCAGATTCAAATTCAGCATCAATAGGAGTATAGTGATGAATATTCACCACGCTTGGCTGCTGGAGAGACTGAATTTGTGAATTAGGTTGCTTTAACTGGGAAGTATAGCGATCATATAAGGAAAATTGGTCAGGTGTTAGGACGGAGAGTTTAGACTGGAGAGTAGCTCTTTGTTGAAGGAGAGAATTAATATCTACAAAAGAAGACATCATTTTAATGTCTAAGAAATTTAATTCTTCTACATGAGATGTCGCAGAAGAATGGTCAGAGAAGGTAGGGGACTCAGGGTTAGAATTATCACCCTCATCACTAGAATCTTCAGAAAGTGATAAGTACTCACCATCTGAACGGTTAGAGACCATATCCCATTCTGCTGAATCATATCCTGTGGAGAACAGATCCATAATTTTTACTTGGACTTTGGTCTTTGACCGCAGAGGACACTGAGATGCCCAGTGGCCAGGCTTTTTGCAAATGAAACAGTGAGATTGCCTAGACCTATTATTTTGTGGTCTTCTTTTAAAGTAAAACTTGCGTTTAGGCCTAAAACCTCGTTTAGGCTTTGCTGGAAATGTTTTATTCTTGTTATGACAACCACAATCAGATTTAGACCATTTCTTAGGAGATTTCTTATGTTTAGAACATCCAAAACTAGATGTTTCATTGAAGACTTCGCATACAGAAGAATCAAATCCTAAATGCTTTTTCAAGGATTTTGTTGTCTTCTTTCTAATACACTCATTCTGCAGGGCAGTGACAATTTGTTCATGCAGTCATGCAAGGGATAGATCTTCTATGTCAATTTCTAAGTCTTCTAGTCTTGTTCTGACTAGCTCAGGAACTTTACCAGGCATTGAGGATAAGTATTTCCTCAGATAAGCAGAATTACGAGGATCAGGTACTTTGTACAAAAGGGATTGCATAGTACATAAATATTTCTGTAACTGATTAAGGTGGCATAGTTTTTGGCTCATAAACATATCAACATAATGACTCATATTTACTCGAATATCACCATAGAATTCATGAACTACGGCTTTTATGAGTTCATCTATTGGTTTGTTATGCTGAATAATTCTGAGCTTACTATTGTCAGAAATTCTTTCCCACCAAAAATTCAAGTTGCCAGTAAATCCCCATGTTAAGCGAAGGGCTAAGTCACTCCATGAGACTTGATGATCCATATATCAAGTCTTTATATATATATATATATATATATATATGTCTCTTTCAAATATTAATATTAATACAAAGAAGACTTATATTTAATGTATTAATATTAAATACTAAGCAAACTTATGTTTTCACTTGGAGTGGGTTAAGAAAGTGGACAAACTCAACAATTCCAATAATTTTCTTTTATTTTATTTTTTGTGCGCCAAAATTCTACCGCGATGCACTCATTTTTTTGAAATTTCAACTCAGTCTTCTTAAAATGGACTAATACCCTTAAGGACAAAGTTTGTATCAATCAAGTGGAATTATAACTTTCGGCAAAATTCCTACTAGATTTGGGGAACGATTTTGACAAAAAAAATGGTTGAGTTTGTCCACTTATTAACTTACTCATTTTCACACACACACACACACACACACACACACACACACACACACACATATAGAGAGAGAGAGAGAGAGAGAGAGAGAGAGAGAGAGAGAGAGAGAGAGAACCAAACATGAGATCTCTCCCCCAAAGTTGTGGAGGTCACGAGTTCTACTCTATTAGTCTCCTTGAGGTTAGGCTCCATAATTAAGATCGATGGTTTATCTTNAGTCTTCTTAAAATGGACTAATACCCTTAAGGACAAAGTTTGTATCAATCAAGTGGAATTATAACTTTCGGCAAAATTCCTACTAGATTTGGGGAACGATTTTGACAAAAAAAATGGTTGAGTTTGTCCACTTATTAACTTACTCATTTTCACACACACACACACACACACACACACACACACACACACACACATATAGAGAGAGAGAGAGAGAGAGAGAGAGAGAGAGAGAGAGAGAGAGAGAGAACCAAACATGAGATCTCTCCCCCAAAGTTGTGGAGGTCACGAGTTCTACTCTATTAGTCTCCTTGAGGTTAGGCTCCATAATTAAGATCGATGGTTTATCTTGTTTACCATCCATGGATCATGGAGAAGTATTCAAAGGGCTTTTCATAAGGTTTTCCAAAGAAAAAACAACACATACATACATACATAATAGTATACTAAGTTGACTTGACATACTTTGTTTTATATTTTTATTAATAATTATATTTGGTTGACTTATGTCAGTTGTGTGGCATTACATTACACATTACCCCCATATTACGTTATAGAGAATGATTTTAAACATACTAAATATTGATTATGAGGAATAAAGATGGTTTATAATGTATCATCGATATTAAAAAAAATAATAATTTACTTTACATAGATAACCAAAACAAAAAATGATAGTTAATATGTTATACTTAAAAAACTCCTCAATACTTAATTATACTTTTTGAATATTCCTAAAGTAAATGTTATAGTGTAATTATCTAGGTTAATGTGGTATTTCATATGTTGGATTGTGAAAAGCTTTTTAATGGTGAATTGATTTTTTTTATTGATTTGGAAGCAATTTTTTTCCCCCAAAAAGTATAATTTTATCTTGAAATATAAAGAAATTACATCTCGCAAATGTTCTTGGTATTTACACATCTCTGTGTCGTCTTTCAAGTATTCAAACTTTGCAACGTTGAAGCAAACATTTCAGTGCTAAAATCTATAGAGATATACATACCCTACTCCTCTTTAAATTTGAATTTGTGATCACTTAAAAAGAAACACATATTCTTAACCATTAAAACCTCTATGTTGCATTTATCATAAAATTTGTTTCACAACAACTTATAAATTCAACATACTATAATCTTTTTAGAAATACATATAATTATCAATCTCTTATTTCTTCTTTTTAAATATTTATACAACTATATATAAATAACCTACCCTTTTATAATATTTAGTATATATATATTTATAAATAATATATAATATTTAATATATATGTATTTATAAATAATATATCTCAATTAAATGTTGTCCAATCAAAATTTTATTCATTAAATATAACATATATATATATATATATATATATGAAAATTGGAAATTGAACAAGTAAATTAAGATAATAGATCATAAGCATAATACTCTAGCTTTTATATATATAAAAGGTAGAGTATTATGCTTATGATCTATTATCTTAATTTTCTTGTTCAATTTCCATAAAGGCATTTCACTTTTAAAATCGTTGATTCAATTGGACATCATGCCTTTACCAACATGTGACATAAAAAAAAATAACATCCTCGTTATAATAACATTAGAATGTTTACTCTTTCAATTTCCATAAAAGGCACTTCACTCTCAAAATTGATGGCAATTTGGACATCATGCCACCGACATCTGACCAAAAAAATGGCATTCCTCGTGACACTAACATAAGATGTTTGACCATGCATGACATACATAAAAAAAGGTCCAAGCCCAGATCTTTATAAAGAACTTTAATTGATTTGACAAAAAAAATGGCATTCCTCGTGACAGTAACATAAGATGTTTGACCATGCATGACATACGTAAAAAATAGTCCAAGCCCACATCTTTATAAAGAACTTTAATTGATTTGACTCGGTAGGTTTTTTCCCTTGTACCTTATGGAAAGGTGTAAACCAAAAATCATGGATATCACCTTTAAGAGGTACACTCCACTAAAGTGAAGGTAAGGATGTCTTTAGTGGTGAATGGAGACACAAAATAAATCATTATAGCTTTTTGGTAAATAAACATTATAAAATTTATATTAAAAAAATGAGGTAAAAGTTTTAAGGTAAATGTTAGGTTTTTTTCTTATATGATTTATTTGGGACAAATTAGATGTTTTTTTCTTTTTTGACTTGACCTAGGAGCGTTCTTTGATGTATGCCTCATTTTTTTTAGTTGTATTTCTAGAGTTCTTCTTTGATGCATGCTTCATTTCCAACTGTCTTTCTAGAATTAGAATTGTTTGTTTTATGGGTAGAGGGGGTAAGAGGATTGAGCTCCGAGGACTTCTTTGAACTAAGGAACTTTTTGGGTTTCTCTGGTGGGGTGGATAACTAGGGCTTTTTTGATGGTAGACAATTGGTATATTGTTGGGGCTCCTCCTCCTTTGATGGTTTAAAGGAGGTGGAGGTGGTAGATTTGGATTTGGATTTGTACTTGGTGTGGTGCCTCTTCTATTCTTACCCATGGGAAGAAGAGGCAGTGGCATGTTGAGACGAGGAGTGTTTGAACAAGGATGCCATGAGTGAGTTAGCATTGCAGAAAGAATAAAGAAAGAAAATAGAAAATACAAATGCACACACAATACCTCACTCACACAACTTTCACAGCTTTGGTATTCTGGGAATACACACACACACATATGGTATTCTGTGGTGAGACAAACACAATAAACTTTCCATAAATGAACAAACAATCAATAGATTTTGTGATACCTAACAAAATAAAGAGTGATTTGATTTGATGGAGTGGGCATTGCTATTTACAAGGAGTGGGTGAATGGGCATCTCATTCACTCATCAATCACTCTAACAATCAACAATGGTGTTTTTGATAAGGCAATAAGAAGAACAAAGAACATTCCTCAAATGGAATTAATATGAGTGGGAACCCATTAAACTCGTAGAATTGGTCGAGCAATCCTCCCCAAATTTTTATGTATGTAATATGTGTAAGTCATGACACCAAAACAAAAGCGGTCACACCAAGGGCACATTAAAATCCAATGTTATTTATTGAATGTTGAGTTGATGCGGGCTTTGAATTACATCTGCCAAAAGTAGGCAAGTCTAAATTGCAATGCGCTTGAATGCTTGCTACAAAAAGGAAAATTGAAAAACTTTATTGATTATTAAGTAGATGTGGTAGGCTAGCCAACATGTAGCTTTACATCTATATGATGAGTGTGGGTGACATGGGGCTATTTAAGTACATTTATTGGAAGTATGTCGATTACAACACATACACATTAAGGAAACAACGACACACACATGTACATATTCACTTGTGCAAGGTGGGTGGCGGGGTGGGAATACATATGTGCATACATATGTACAAATATCATAATATTTAGGTTGTGGGATTGAGGATATGTGCACATACATAATATCAAAATTGCAACCTTTGCAATCCTTCCGGGATTCAAAGCCATCCCAAAAGTGCAATTCAAAAATCATCATTAAAAATATATTTAAAAAAAAACAATGCTCTTGTCACTTATAAAAGGAAGTAAATTTTTAGAAGAAAAAAAATGATTACAGCTAGGAAATGCACATCACACTATCACAAGGTGTTTATTGGTCACATACTAATAACTCTTAAAGTCAATCCAACTACTACCATATTTATTCGTTACAATGTGTACTCATGATAATTTAATTTCACAACAATCAATGTTAATGTGAAGACTTACATACATGAATTACCCTCTTCCCTCCATCATTCCCCATAACAAATCCCAGTCCACCCATATTTCTCTTCTTTAAAGTCAATCCAAATAGGGTCAAATTAGTCCATCTTGTTGTCTTCCCCCTGTTCCTCTATATTTTCTTGTAAGAAAAATCCATGTATTTTGTTGACATTTTGGTGCACAAATTATAGTCACACTAGGTTAATTAGCATTTGCATGTTGTTTTTTGGCTTTGTATCATTGTTTGTGAAAGATGAAGTGGTGTTTCTACTACTATGATTAAGTTATTAAATAAATGAAACCACTTGATGTGGCACAATATCCAACCAAGCATTAATAAGCTAATACCCACCAATGACAAATTTAGTAATGCCTTGATAAGCTTGTTGATATTTGGTCCCTCGTATTGTCAAGTCGAACATGGGGTCACCATGGTTGCTCATTTTTTTTATCAATGTTCCTTAGGGATAGTTGCATCAAATTTGGGGTCACCATAATTAGGGCCTTCGTGCCATGGGTGACTACATAGACCAACTCCCCTATAATGGTATTATATGCATGCCACTTGCCACACTCTCTAAGTTCATTTTTTATGCCCAATATTTCCACTAAGTTCATTTCCGATGCCCGAGATTTCTATGACCTTAACCAAATCAATGGATACAATCTTACTATCATCATATCTCCCCATAAAGGCTTAGGGAAATACACATACATAGCTTGCATTGGTAATTTCAACCTAAGCTTCTTGCCTTCTCTTCACGGAAAGAATGAACATGTCTTGTAAGAGTGTGTGTTTTCACTTAAGCATACCTTTATATTGCCATGCAAATTTCCATGGCAATTGTTAGATGTAAAACCCACTACTTTCTCTTCCCTCTCGAAAATTGCTTGTCGTAGAGATTGCAAATCATCCCTATGATGGTCTTGCCAACCTCATTACATGCTTTGGAGCTAACTATCTCATCAACTTTTGTCCTTGTTGAAAACAATCGAGACTTATTTTAATGGATACCTTCAAGGTTAAATACCTTTGGGCACTACACCCCTCTCACATTTCAATCATAGGTACCATTAAAGTGTAGTTGTAACTTGCAGATTATAGATTATTGTATATGCATATGCATCCCATGTAATGATATTATTTGCTCCACTAAAATGTTTGGTGTGCATTTTTGTTGCATTGCAATGTAACTAGTGTTAAATTGAATGAAGGTATTTTAGAGGATATGCTCCACTATAATCTTGTTATTTTTGTTTTATTGACCTAAGTTTTGAAATTGATTATTGTATATGTTAGATGTGTGATTTTACGTGGAAAAACATTGTTTATGCAAGGATTTATTTCGCATTTGTAGTGCATGGCTACCACTAGGAAGGACAATATCTTGAAGGTGTTTATTTGTAAAAGATGAATAGCCCTTGGAGTCATCTTGAAGGATTTACTGGGGCTTCAAGAGTTCAGTGCTAGATTCTCAATATTTAAGCTATTTAAACATTTTTTAAATGTTTAATCGAGTTGGAATCATCATCCCACCACACCAGAGAGAGTAAGAAAAGAGCCATTAGGTCCCTAGAAGATCAAGGGGTAGACTTGGAATAAATTCTTCATGAATGATTTAACCTTTTTAGAATCATGTGAATTGCAAGCACTTAGAGTTGATGGTGCCTTCCACTCGATCGAAAGTATGATTTCTCATACATAAGAACTTGAAGGTGCAATCAAGCAACAAGTGTCAAACCTACATAATACGAATCTAAACCTTATTCAACTTTATATCAATAGCCCTACCACCAAGAAGCACATGCTATTAAATTTTATCACTGAAAATATAAAAGGTTTAAAAAAATTAGAATTTTTGAATGGTTTTTTGTTCATCCATGAGATTGTGGTTTTCCATGAAGGTAATGAGTTGACAAACCTTTTCACGTGATTAGATGAATTCCTAATCAAGGGTAACCCACATAGCAGCTAGTCCTTGCCTTAGTTTAGCAGTCAAGCATGGCTTCCCTAAACCCTGGACACAAAGCCTCATTGTTCCTATTTTAAAAAATGGGGATAGAAACATTCCCTCTAATTATAGGACCATTATGATAAGCCTAATTTTAGCCAAGCTTCATGGAATTATTTTGGAAAAGGAGATTAGCCTTTGGATATAATTTCACAGTAAAAGAGCTAAAGGCTAGGTCGGGTTTAGGAGATATCATTCAACTGTGGACCATCGTGTTACCTTTAAGATCATTGCAGAGGAGTTCCACAATACTAAAACCAATCTTTTATGTTGTTTTGTTAACTTTAGAAAAGATTTTAACATGGTTCATAGGAAAAAACTTTGGAATAGGTTGGAAGAGATAAAAGTGCCTCTCGAGCTGAGGGCTGCTGCAATAAGGATGTATGAGAACGTTATTGATAAGTTTAAAAACATCGAGGGCTATTCGAAAGAGATTAATTGCAATATTGGAGTCAAACAAGGTTGTCCCTTGTCCCCTACCCTTTTTGGCATATACATTAAAAAGTTAGAAGATTACTTGGAAAAAGCAGGTTGTGTCAGCCCTACTCTCACTGCTATAGTCATCAATCTTCTTCTTTATGTCGATGATATCGTTCTTATGGCAAGGATTCCCCATGATCTTGAAAACCAACTAAGAATCTTTAAGGATTTTTGCTCCAATATGGGTATGACTGTTAATACTAATAAGACTAAGGTCATGGTTATTAAATCCAATAAGATCACTTATGATACCTTCGTATATGGCAACAACAACTTGGAGGAAGTGAATTCATACAAATATCTTGGAATTGATATTCACCACAAGCTCAACTAGAATTATAGCATTGAGAAAAGGATTATTGTGTAATGTTCTTGACTTGGCTAGTCTAGGAAACATTGCTAATGTGTGTGTAGGATCAAAGGTTTACAACATATAAATGATCATACAAATAATAAACACGACAAAGGACTGCAAAGTTTGTATTATGATATCTCCGTGGATTACAAAATGGTCGAATGCGACTGAATAAACTGACAATACTCGACTAGATCAACAGACAAAGGATCTTAGCCAGAATACAAATAAGCAACTGCGGCTGAATAAAATAACAAC
>SNQJ01S0014872.1:69256-110556 GCA_010110895.2 Picea sitchensis
ATCCCTGCAGCTACTGTCCTTGGCGCGACTCTGTTACCATATGGTGGTGGCCTCGAGCCCCCTCCCCTAGGAAATGTCCTCGGGCCTTCCCTACGAATCTCGGGCGATGCGGAAATGTCGGTCTTGTACCCCCGGTCAAGTTCATATGTTCTTCCGCATAACACGTATTTTCCACCGCTTCTGCTATTGAAGACGGTTTCCACATCCGCACCATAGCTCTTATCCTAGGGTTCATTCCATAGACGAAGCGCTCTGCCTGTCGTTGGTCATTGTCCATATACGAAACATATTTGACTAGTTCCATAAACCTGATCCCATATTCTTCTACAGTTCTGTTTCTCTGTACTAAGGCATGAAATGCCCCTACCTGTTGTTCCTCGTAGTATGCCGGTAGATATTTCCTTCGGAACCTCTCCTCGAAAAGTTCAAAAGATACTGTGTCTGGGGTAAGGTGCAGTTGTCTTTCCAGGTTGCCCCACCAGTTCAAGGTGCTGTCTCTTAACTGAAAAATGATGATCTTCGCCTTTGAGTTGGACGCATAGTCCCTTAAGGCAAAACACCTGGTCATGCCTTCCAACCAGGCTTCCGCGTGTTCGCTGGCGCGACCCCCGGCAAACTCCGAAAGTTTGATCTTCTGCAATTCCCGCGCGATGTCTTCAGGTGGAGGTCCTCCCCCTGAATCCCTTGACGCTTTTGGATTACCCATTCTAGATGGTGGGGGTTCCACTTCAGTCCCTGCCGGTTGTCGCCCCCTTTAAATTCTCGTTGATGGCTTTCAACTAGCGCAGTATGAGGGCTAGTTTGGGCGATGGCGGTGGTGGCACTGGCGGTGTTGGAGGTTCTTGCGACGATGCTCCCCTGCCTCGACTCCCTCGAGTCTTGACCATCCTGTATGCTTTGACCTGCATCCACCAAAGTTGTCAGGGTGAGTTCCAGGATGTTTCAAATTGGTGCTACTTAAACTTAGAAATAGGGTTAGGCGTAAGTTTTCTTTACTTGTCTGTAAACATACATTACTCCATTAGGGGATTGGCTAGGTTAGGGTTAGGATTAAGCGTCTAAGCTTGATTTCTTCGCCCCCACGAAAGAACTATTGGTTTCCTGCCCTGTAACTACGTTAGCCTTGCGCCTCACTCGCCACTTCCTATGCTTACGCTCCTAGTGCATATGCTGCCTCCTTCCCACTTGTCCTAGTCTGAGCCCTTTTAATTTACGCTTACAACTTGATTAAAAATGACTTCCGACCTTAAGTTTATTAATTTACGCCGAGAGGCGTACACCTATTGACAATGGGCACAATCAATGATCCTTTAAATCTTACTTAACCTTAAACCCTTATCTGACGGCTATGCATTGAAGATGCTGGCATATTCTTAGTCGTCCTCCAAAATCAGTGGGTCACATTTATCGTTCATAAATTTCTTGCATTTATCACAGCATCCGTTAACATGTTTACTTTTTAACATTTACCTAATCATATAAAAAAATTTGCTGTAAGGTTATATAACTACCACATTTAATGATTAAATAGGATTAACCCACAACATTTAAACAATTATCCCCAACTTCCAGCCCCGTTTTGGCGTTCACCAGCGCTATGTGCCTTTCGGCGTTAAACGGCTGCCAGCCACTTTGCGGCTGTGTTGGTTTATTAAAACTAATAATCTAGACTAAGCTTAATCCTAAGCTTCAATCGCCTTAATCAACACACATACATTTTTTTTTTCAAGGCACATACATGGCGCATTGGTGTTTGGTTGTTCCTTAAGGCTTAGGTAGTGGGTGGTTGCGGGTTCAAAACCCATTGACCCTGTAATATTTAATTAGCCCCCCCTTTTTTTATTATTTATTTTATTTTATAGTTTAACTTTATTTTAATTAAACTAATGAACCTTACTTACTAATTAAACTCTAATTTAACCTTTAATTTGAATTTTGATATATTTTTTAAAAAGAATATATCAATGATATATATATATTTTTAAAAACACTCATCCCAAAATATCGTTCTTTTATTGATTTGTTAAATTTATCATTTATTAATTTATTAATATTTATTTTTATATATTATTTATTTATTATTATTATTTTTTGAAATTGATATCCTACAGAAAAGAGTAATAATTACAATTATTTGCTAATTAATTAAATTAAAATGGACTTACCCAGCTACGTGCATTTTGCATGCGCTCCACGTGTTAGTCCGCCTCCTTCTCAGCAGGCTTGCTGCTAGGCTCCTTCGCAAATGCTCGGCTCCCTCGCAATGCTTTTGCATTCTGTAACATGGGCGCTCCTCCCGTTCATTTTGTTCACTTCCGTTGGCATCCATTTTCTCCGAGCTTTGGTTGGTCATGGCGTTCCATGAAGAATTGCATCCAGACGTGGAGCTTGTTCCCAAAAACGGGCCTCCAATCCATGCCCATCGTGTTGTTATGGTATGTTCTCCTCCATTTTATAATTTCTAGAAGAAAAATCTGAAAGAGATTGTGGAACAAGGGATGGCAGTGGCAGCGTTTGGAAAGAAGATTATTAGCATCCTACACCCTCATATTATTACCTCTTATTCCCCGTCGGCAGCAATGGCCGTTACCTCCTCTATCTCCATGAGAGGAAGACACATCTCTTCACAGGACTCTCTCATCTCACGCCTGGCGGACGAATTGGAGGACTTGGCAGAGGAGAGGCATATTATAATGGGCGCTCCTGATTGGATGCCCTTCCTCCCCCTGATACATCTTACTTGGTACTGCTCGAGTCCTCTTCAGACTCTGAGAATTAAAGATGGTTTTCAGGATTTTTCCATTCACATCACATAATATAGTATAATATATCTAGATTTCAGATGGGTTTTAAATTTGTTTTCCAATTTTACATAAATCACACCATGGGTTAGCATCTCTCTGTGTGCTCTTAAGCTCTAGGGTTTGTCTTGCATATAAGGCATGAGAGACATGGCATTGTTCACGATTGGACTATACCTTGTTGTAAATTATGATCACATGACACAGTTGTTGAATCTGGGACATGATACGGTTATTTGGGATTTTCTGGGCATGGCCTCGTATTTTTCTTTTCTGCTACCCATTTCAATGAAAGTGCAATATGAGGTGTGGTTGAAATTTATTTGCCACTGCATGTTTCAGTTGTTGAATCTGGGACATGATACAGTTATTTGGGATTTCCTGGGCATGGCCTCGTATTTTGCTTCATTTGCAAAAATGGATTTTTATTTTTATTTTTCTTAAAAGTTTGTTTTAGATATTACGGAGCAACTGAGGGAGAGGATAAGTCCAATGCGTATGAAGGGAAATGAGGGGAGATAGTTTCACGATGGAACTGTCTTGAGCCGGCGAAATTTGGGTGGCACAGCATGGGATGTGCCTTAGTTGAGTCTCTCGGACGGAAAAAGGAATCAAAGGATTCCATTCCATTTCCTTTGTTAAGGACAAGAGGCCGTAGCCCGATCTCAATAGGTTACTAGACGCGTGACTGAGTTCTCGGTTTTGGCAGTTCCACTTTTGGGCATTGGTTCATGGCTGCGCTTTCAAAGGTAGTTCTGAAGGGCACCTGTTCATCCTGATCCTATACCTCCAAAGCCTGTTTTAGTTCCACCGCCACGTACATACAATCCTAATGCTCACTGTGATTATCACATGGGAAGCCTAGGGCACTGGACTGACAGATGCTACAACTTGAGGCATAGAATTCAGGATCTTCGTAATCAACCACAATTGCAGGGACTAGATTTTGTTTGTGTAATGTGCTTATTAACATGATTTTATAGTTGGTTGGTCGGGGGGATGATAGAGCCTTAAAGGTATTTATCATTATATACAATGCCATAGTTTATGATGTGATTCGATACTTGACTTATTGCCACAGTTTTGATTGATTCATAACTTTTGATAAACATAGTGATTAGTGATTAAGGTGGGAGAGCACGAAGGTTCCCTCTCTGAGAGCACGCAGGGTCTTTCCTTAGCCTGTTTAAGTGAGCCCTCGCCCAGCGCTCTGCCGGTCTTTAGCCTAGCGCTTTCGGTGCCCCGCGTTGCAAGCCCTAATATAAATCTATCTATTCATAAGCCCATCAATCTATTCATAAGCCCAGCGCAAGTGAGCCCTCGCCCAACGCTGCAGTCAACAGTCATGAGTTTTTTTTTTTAGAAGATTTCATTATTATTACAGTTTATATATGTTTATTTTTCTTACATGTAATAAATGTAAATCTCTATTTCATACAAAAATATCTTAGGATTACATGTATATCTAATATATATTTCCATATTCTTCCAGAATCAAGATTCTAATCTTCTTTATTCTTTGTAATTCTTACTATTCTTTATTCTCTGTCCTTACAGGTGAGGTCAGGACTTTCATAGGTGTGTAGGTGGCTTGAATAGGTGGACAGAGACTAGACACTACGCCGGATTTCTTACTTCTCATTATTTTAACTTTAGGGTTTTCTTAAGGCTTCAAAGTTACTTTTCTCTTAGGATTCCTTTGGGTGTTTTTTTTTTTAGTATTGGACTATTTTCAGTTCTTGGTTGGTTCCGTTTTTNCCAAACCAAGAAATAAATTTATGGGTTTTTCTCTAGTATGGCAAATTTACTATTTTCTGGTTCGTTAAACAGTGGAATTATTTTTTTGAACATTTACATTCATTTTTAGGTAGGCCCTTAAGGCTCCAGTGTTTCAATTACAACTCTGATACCATATGTAAGAGCCAAATTAAATAAACAACCATTTATTTTAAACATAACAGTAAAATTTAAAAGTTACCTTCATTTAGCACATTCACAATCAAATATATCAATAATAATAAAATTAATTAATCATAATGAAAAACAATGCATAAATTTAAATAAATACCTGAACCTGATGCTATTATCCCTCCTTTTGTCCGCAGCTTGCCTCCTTGATCGCTTATGAACACTACCGAAATTCGTTCCTCCCTGCCAACTAGGTAGCTCCCTAGCTCCAGGATATCAACGGATATCCTGGCCCCCGTGCCCAAAACCCCCAACAACTCCGATGCACTGTATCAATCCTACTCCATAACTTCACTTCTCTCTTCAAATCCAAAGCTCCCCCAAAATTCATTCCCCCAACCTCCGTAGAATCCTCTCCCGTCCAACTCCTTCCCTTCCTTATCCCTCCTTCACCGACTCTCCGCTCATTTACCCCCTACCTAACCCATTTATTACTCTTATCCTTTCCCGTTAATGCTTTTATCTTCTCGGGATTCATAGGTTATCCCTTGTTGTATACGCAACCATTTTATATCATATACCATTAATCTATTAAATCCATTACNCCAAACCAAGAAATAAATTTATGGGTTTTTCTCTAGTATGGCAAATTTACTATTTTCTGGTTCGTTAAACAGTGGAATTATTTTTTTGAACATTTACATTCATTTTTAGGTAGGCCCTTAAGGCTCCAGTGTTTCAATTACAACTCTGATACCATATGTAAGAGCCAAATTAAATAAACAACCATTTATTTTAAACATAACAGTAAAATTTAAAAGTTACCTTCATTTAGCACATTCACAATCAAATATATCAATAATAATAAAATTAATTAATCATAATGAAAAACAATGCATAAATTTAAATAAATACCTGAACCTGATGCTATTATCCCTCCTTTTGTCCGCAGCTTGCCTCCTTGATCGCTTATGAACACTACCGAAATTCGTTCCTCCCTGCCAACTAGGTAGCTCCCTAGCTCCAGGATATCAACGGATATCCTGGCCCCCGTGCCCAAAACCCCCAACAACTCCGATGCACTGTATCAATCCTACTCCATAACTTCACTTCTCTCTTCAAATCCAAAGCTCCCCCAAAATTCATTCCCCCAACCTCCGTAGAATCCTCTCCCGTCCAACTCCTTCCCTTCCTTATCCCTCCTTCACCGACTCTCCGCTCATTTACCCCCTACCTAACCCATTTATTACTCTTATCCTTTCCCGTTAATGCTTTTATCTTCTCGGGATTCATAGGTTATCCCTTGTTGTATACGCAACCATTTTATATCATATACCATTAATCTATTAAATCCATTACACAAGTTATTAAATGTAGTTTGTAGTTAAATTATTAATTAATTAATCACAATTATATCCTTTAATTAATTAATAACTCACTTAATTAATATCATTAAATCATCTTTGTTTAATTAATACCTTGTTAACACAATTAATCCCCTAATTAGTTTTACTTTATAATTTCTTAAACATTTATCCAACTAGGGTCGTTACATGACATGTGATAACGATGTGTATACTAGTCCATGTATTGATACACGACTTGGATCAAATGCAAGTCCATCTAATGTCAAGCCCTCTGATCTATGTGTTGTTTTAGCACAAGACAACTATATTGGAAATTGTTTTCGTACTATAATTTGATAGTTTTTGCTATTAGATGCTAAGTGTTTTGTAGTGCATAATATTAGGGTTCAATTTGGTGAGATATCTTTGTCATATAGCTTACAATACTTGTTCCTTTGCAATATACCAATGCCTAGATCTACAAAGTCTATCCAAATGACATCCACATTTTAATTTTTCTTTGCATATCGTTTGCATATTCCATTGGCACCATTAACAAGGCCATCTTCTATGTTATAGTTTCTAGCATATAACTCAGCAATAATATTCTATTTGATTATAATTTTTGGTGGCAACCTTATTGTCTTCTCATATGGTGTATAACCTACTTGTCTATTTTCATGTTCATCAATTGCATCAATAACTATTAGTTCTTCATTTACACGTGACAACATTTTTCATTGTGGTTTTGTACATCTTTATTGCTATAAAATAGGTATGGATCTAATGGAGCAGGTCTATGGCAATGATCATTTATATATTATATGTCTTCATCATATTTTTTATTCATTCAAATTTGGTTAAGGATTTCAATATTTATTTTTTCTTTTTGGTGCATTGTAGTATGTAATTCATAACATATTATTTTTTTTGTCCAAAAGTGATACGTTATTTTTTCTTTCTCTCAGACTAGGTATTCAAATATTAGACAATCTTTGATAGGCCATGCTTGATATAAGTCACTTGAAAATATTATATCGATATTTCATGCTAATGAGCTATGCTTTATTTCACATAAGCACTTATCAATTTGGTATAAGAATGTTGCACCTATTAAGGATGCCTCATCAATAAGTACTACTCAAAGTTGTTGGCAATGACTTGTTAATGTATCTTATTTTTCACTTTTAAGAGGAAGGTATTTTGATTTGTTAAATGGAATGTGAAATGAAGAGTGTAATGTTACACCACCTACATTGAATGTTGCTTTTCCCATATATGTTGTTATGATTCCTCTCACTTGCATTGGGTCATATATGAATATGTTATTATACATGCACATTAGAGAGTGGAAAATTGCTTTAGAAATACATGTTTTTTTAGTACCAACACCTTGTGTCAATCATAAGTGTATTTGTTGATCTTGATCTTTTTTTTTTCGTGAATATGTCTTTCAATATCTTTGCCTATTCTTTATTCAATAGTCTCACCATTTCATATTTTTTTTCTTCTTCTAATATATGTGGTTTTTTTACGATTTGGTAAGGTCTTTCAACTATTTTGCATTTCTAGCATTTTACAAATATTTGAAATCCAATTCAATGTTATACTCTTGATAGTGTGTGGTGAGATCTATTACACACACACACACACACACACACACACATCTTAAGTAAATCATCATCTTTGTTCTCAATTTCATTTACTATGTTGTCAAAATCACTCGATGATGTTATAGTTTTGTTTATGAACTTTTGTTCCTTACACTTTATGATTTCTTTAAATGTCAGTTATGCATTTTTCCAAGTGAAGTATTGTTCCTTGAAAATGTTTTCATCAAAGCGACATGGAATGTACCACATCAATAATTCTATGCAATAGTTGTCAGAGTCCTTATGCTTATTGTATCTCACATATCTTATGACACACATATTGTCACAATTTCTTAGCTTGTTGCCTTTTATTGGGTAACATGATGCAAACTCTATTAAGCATACATATTCAATGCTTTTAGGTCATTGTTTAGAGTGGTCGATGATTGATAGGCAGACTATGTATTCTAAGTCATTTGGTTCACGTTGCCATTTTTTTGGTTTTTTCAATATAAATGCACATTTGTAGTTCGATGAACTATTAATAAATATACAATTTCTTGAGCTAGTATTCAATGGCAATGAAAATACTATATATATGAATCAAAAGGATCTGGAGGAAATGAGTCAAAATGAATTTGACTCCAATTGAAAGCTTCATGACCTGGTTCTTCCTCTTTATAAAAACCAAATGTCTCTCCCAAATCAACCCAAAATTGCTCATCTTATACAGATTCCTTTGGATGCCACAAAATAGGGCATTGGAAATTTAGGCCAATCCACTAAACTTTATGAATTTTCAAACAATTTAGATATCTTGGAAATCTCTGTAAAGCAACTCCAAACCACTCATAAGTCATAGGATCATGTTTCTTTTGCACATCATCTAGAAGACTAGTACAATGTGTAAATGCTAAGATTGTATTTAGACTATTTAACCCAATCGAATTTTCATAACAAGTAATGGTCGAGGCTTGGTTTTCTTGGAACAAGGACACAAATTGTTCTATTTTAACCATTTCAATTCTTTCAGGAAGCAATCTACTAGGCTCTGGACTGGCTATGATCCAAAGGTTTCATTGCATTATTGGAATTCACTAGTAGTCATTGCTTCTGACCACTTGGTTTGATTTTTCATAAAATATACAAAGGCCCTTAGTTGCATGTCTCCAACAAAGGGATTGGGATCCCAATTACAACAAGTTGGAAGAACAAGATTGTGTAGGTAAAATCCACACAATAAGTTCAAATCGTTCTCACGAAGAGTGGGGAAAAATTGAACAAACTGATCAATTTCTAAAATACAACAAGATTCTCCTAAGCTAAGCATCATGATCTGAAAAGAAATATGTTATTCTCTTAGATATAAAGAATATAATGGAGATGGGTTTATGCAAATGACCATTTGGTGGGTCAAGTGACCCAAGAATTTTTTTTCTTCTGTCAACTGTCTCACTTTCATTCTCATATCATGGGAAATCCACAATGCTTCTTTACATTTTGCTTTGTCCTCTCATGAAGTTTATTTAAAACATCAATATTCTCCTCTAAACATTTTTTCTTCTTTGTCCAATCATGATAAGAATTCTCATAATTCTTCGTGACAGGGGTAAATTCTGGATTTTCTTTCAGTGAGACTTATTCTTCTCCTAACCCAAGTTTTTTTTAACTTATCATCAACATCCATTTGACTGATATCGTGGTCATCACCAGGTGAAGCCGATGCTGACCATTGTTCTTGGTTATCTATTGCATCCACAATCAAATCTAAGGTGACGTTGTTATCAAAATACTAAAGTTGTTCTTGAGCAATTTTTAATTTTTGCTTCAACCCACGATTTTTCTTCCTTAACCGTGCATACAATTTTACTAATTTTTTTTATGGTGCACTAAAATCAACAAAGGAATGAAACTTACCCATGAAGTGCCAGGCTTTCTTTTTCCTCTTCTTTGCTTGGACTTTATCATTTGCAGCAGTTTGTTCTTCAATTTGTTGTTCTTTTGCGTCATATATCTCTATTTCCCTTATGCCTATCTTGACCCCCTCTGGCTCAATTTCAAACTATTGAGGCTTTGTTTCATGGTTTTCATCAATCATCTATTGCTCAAATTCCCTCTTTCCTATATTGGCCCCCTCTAGCTTAATTTCATACTCTTGAGGCTTTGTTTCATGGTTTTCATCAATCATCTCCTACTCAACCTCTATTGGGTCTTCTTCCGGTGCTTCATATTCATCGACTGATGCCTCAAATGTTTCAACATCCATAATGTTCTCCTTAGCTGGCTCCCTATCATCAATTTATTTACTATGCACAACATATTCTTTAGGCAGGGTTTATATCTGAGCTTTTAGTTGTAGTGATCACCTTCTACGAATTTCATCCTTGGTTCTTATCGACTTGACAGATGTTGATACGATACCCGATCCTACAAAAGTTTCTCGTGTCTAGCCATTATGTCTCAAGGTATGTAAAACAATTAACTTGGCCAAACCATGATGACTGACGTTGGTCATAGGATGTAGACTCTCTCTAACTTTTGTAGCCATTAACAATAAAGATTACTGTAGAAAATAAGGTGGTTGATATACCTTTTGTTTCTCAGATGACTCGACAATTTGAAGTGATAACCAAATAACATGACGAACTTGCCTTCACAAGTTAAATACCTCTGCACCCAACGAGAAGCTTCATACCATACTATTAGAAGAGAATTTCTCTACACTCCCTTAGCCGTCCACTACACATATTCCCCTTATTCGAAAAATTCATGTTGCCATTCAAAAGGTTGTGAATGCCTAACAAACCATCGCTCACCTGTGGTTGGCAACCTTGTCACCTAGGAAATTACTGTCTCGGTGATTGCAATTTGCAGACGATTTACCATAGTCACTTCACCTCTTAAGTTCTGTGCAAATTCATATGAAATATCCTTATCAAATCCTTGAAGGTGGTCAAAGTATTCCATCCAGAAAACTTCAATGAAAATAGCTGCTATTGCTGGATTTGTACGGATGTCGACTGAGCTGGTCGACTCACTATGTACTACATAACCCCCCATATTGTTTATATGAATTAGAACAAATGTTGGAAAATTAGGCGAGTGAGAAAAAAAGAACAGTGAAAGCTCTTACAGACACAAATGTCAAAGATTTTTGGATAGCAAAAACAACAAGGAACGAGAAAAAAGCATAACTTGCAAGGATAAAATCATAATGACGACGTGCTCCCATGATCCGCAGTAGAAAAAAGTTAATGATTTTCATTATTGGTACAAATGGAAAGTTCATTGGGATGGGACATGCATCCAACATAATTGTAGGTTTTTATGGATGATAATGGCTACATAAGGAAATCGTTTCAAGAAGACAAAAAAAATCAGTAGTTAGCATAAGCACTTGTCCCCATGGAAAATATGTGACCAACCCTCAGATCAAAGGATGACACTTAGCCAACCCAGAGTCAAACCACGTATGTCCATGAACAAATGATAAATAGGGAAATACTCGGACTGACACCAACAAACTCAACTTTAAAAGCAGTTGGGTACTTAATTTTGACATGGATTGCAAAGTTTTACAATACAATTATTGTTTAGTGCTCCTACTAGAAAAAAATTAAGAGAATAAAAGACACATGTAAAGGTTACATTGTCTGCCTTGTTATTATGAGTCTTATGTTATGGTTATGGTATTATGAGTCTTATGTTATGGCTATAAAAATACTCTGTTATGTTATGGGTGAATCATGGTATTATGAGTCTTCATGTTTTGCTTGTAATTGTAGTTTTGGTATTGGGTTAAATGGACAATCAAAAAAAGACTTCAGATAAAAGAGAGAAATACAATATGGCGATTGAGGTTGATCAAAATATGGCACCATTACATAAGAGAAATATCCCTAGAGTAAATGGTGTAGATGAAAACAAAAGAAGAATAGAGGGAACAAAAATTGTTGACTTATGGGCAAAGGGAGAGCTATTCCCAATAGATCCTACTACAAATTATCATCCATACTTTAAAAATGTAACAAGATTAGTGAAGTTTTTGTGTAATGGAAAGAAAGGATTGCTAGGATATTGTGAAAATATAAAAGGAAATTGTATAGACCTTGATAAGAAAGTCAACAATCTACTTAGTACAATATTTGATTTGGAGGGCATAAATGACAAGTTGGTTGAAAGCATTAATCAAATTCAAAACATGGTTTTGGTTGAAAAAAATGAGAATACGAATCTACAACAAACCATCTTTTTGCAATATCAAAATATTTTGAACAATGAAGAAGAAAATAAAAGACTTGTCGAAGACAAACAATGTCTTAGTAAACATGTTGGCAATCTAAAATCTAAGGTTTATCATTTAACTAGGACTTTGAAAACAATCAAGAAAACACAATTTGCAGGAAGAAACAAGGTTAAAAGTATGACTAGCATTTCTTCTTTGGTATCATCAGGGGGTGCTATAAAAAAGAGAGTGCATGCTATAAAATATCTTATGAATCCAAACAAGATAGAGAAAATCCAAGATGGTGAAAATGTGTCTCATATATTGAAGTCCATATTCAAGAAAGAGGATATAATCTCTATGATTCGACAACCTCGTTTTAGTTCCCTTAGAAAATCCCTGGTTGATCAAGTGATAAATCAAATAACAGAAGGCATGAATGTAGAGCAAGTCTAAAGTGCATGTGATGATACTGGGATCAATAGACGAGGTTATGAAGCACTCTTTAAATGCTTACAAGAAGGGATGGTAAATGCAAGAATCACTAAACTTAGCATTCCTTGTCCTTTTCATATAGAAAATGTTCATGCAAGAAGTAATAGGAAAGTTATTGACCTCATGGGTGACATGTATCATATAGAATCGAGGAAGGGGATAAAACAAAGCTGGGTTGGAAAGAAAAATATTCCAAATGAATTTGTTATAGTAAATCCAAAGAACAACATATGGTTAGATATAGAGAAAACCTTGTCAGCTATGGTGATATTTTATGATATTTTCGTGGATGAAGCACATGGAAAATTGTTTTTTGTCATAAAATTGGATGAGATGGAACTCATTAACAATGAGAAATATGAAAGAGTTTTAGTCACATTAATGAATAGGGCCATGGATCCTAATATTGAGGTAACTGATGGAAACTATTTCTTTGTCCAATCTGAGAATTGCATGTGGTGGTTGGGATTGTTTTGCATTTATAAGGAGTCTCATGAAACATTAAAATGGGTTTTTCATCAAACTTCAATACCCACAACAATTACCTCACATAGAATGGGAGAAAAACTTGAAGTTGTTGGTTATGGTTCATATGAAGTTGAATGGCATCTAACAATTTATTTAAAAACATTGAAGTGCATGTACAATGTTGGCCATGGTGCTAATGCAAAACATAGTTGCATTTATTGTATGCACACATGGAAGAAAGAAAAATTACCAAGTGGTGGGTGATCAAATGGGATTATGAGTTGTCAACAAGACATCATTCCAAATCGAGATGGGATGGATAAAAATATGGATCCCATACTACCTATACCACTTACAAGAGTACATGTATGTACACTCCATGCATTTGTAAGAATTGTTGATAAATTAGTGTATCTTTCTATTCTATTTTCTTGGAATAAGAGGCCACAAGAAATTTCTTAAAAGTCAATTGAAGCAATTGAGAAGGTTCTTTCTAATGCTGGTTTACATGGATGCAATGTAAAAATTTGCAAAGATACAAAATTGTCTGGGCTCAAGGTAATGTTCCTTCTAAACCATCCATGGGCGGGGTTAAAGCAAGACACTTTATTGCAGATGTCAAATCATCGGGAAAAGGTTAGTGGGGAATTTATAAGGACCTTATTGATCCAGAGGATGATCAAATTGATAATGGTAAATCTGCATTAAGAAAAAAAAAAGTTTGGATGGCACTTTCTGCTTTGTTTCCATTAATGGACAAGGAGAAATTTGAAAAATGGGATGATATGGCTTTCACTATAGCAGTTACACATTTTACAAAAGAAATGATTAGGGCATGGGGAGAAAATGAGATCACGCATTACATGGTACGATTCATGTTCAATACTTCTCTGTGCATCATGTTCAATATTTTTTATTGTGTCATTTTATGATTACCAAATTTAATTTATTGTTTTTATGTTAGAAGCACATACTTTATGCTCATGGACCATGGTTTGCTAAGGAGTATGGTAGCTTAGGAATTTGGAATACCCAAGGAATGGAGAAGTCTCATAAGCAAGCGAGGGTANTTTATTTAAAAACATTGAAGTGCATGTACAATGTTGGCCATGGTGCTAATGCAAAACATAGTTGCATTTATTGTATGCACACATGGAAGAAAGAAAAATTACCAAGTGGTGGGTGATCAAATGGGATTATGAGTTGTCAACAAGACATCATTCCAAATCGAGATGGGATGGATAAAAATATGGATCCCATACTACCTATACCACTTACAAGAGTACATGTATGTACACTCCATGCATTTGTAAGAATTGTTGATAAATTAGTGTATCTTTCTATTCTATTTTCTTGGAATAAGAGGCCACAAGAAATTTCTTAAAAGTCAATTGAAGCAATTGAGAAGGTTCTTTCTAATGCTGGTTTACATGGATGCAATGTAAAAATTTGCAAAGATACAAAATTGTCTGGGCTCAAGGTAATGTTCCTTCTAAACCATCCATGGGCGGGGTTAAAGCAAGACACTTTATTGCAGATGTCAAATCATCGGGAAAAGGTTAGTGGGGAATTTATAAGGACCTTATTGATCCAGAGGATGATCAAATTGATAATGGTAAATCTGCATTAAGAAAAAAAAAAGTTTGGATGGCACTTTCTGCTTTGTTTCCATTAATGGACAAGGAGAAATTTGAAAAATGGGATGATATGGCTTTCACTATAGCAGTTACACATTTTACAAAAGAAATGATTAGGGCATGGGGAGAAAATGAGATCACGCATTACATGGTACGATTCATGTTCAATACTTCTCTGTGCATCATGTTCAATATTTTTTATTGTGTCATTTTATGATTACCAAATTTAATTTATTGTTTTTATGTTAGAAGCACATACTTTATGCTCATGGACCATGGTTTGCTAAGGAGTATGGTAGCTTAGGAATTTGGAATACCCAAGGAATGGAGAAGTCTCATAAGCAAGCGAGGGTAGCATATCATAAAAGTACTCAACACGGAGGTGGCTCAACTATTTCAGATCCACTTGTTCAAATGTTTCAATGGTTTTATAAATGCATAGTATCAAGGTTTCCTTAAGCAGTAGACTCTACTAGTGAAGACTCTATTAAAGACTAGATAAGGGATGCACGTATAAGGAAAAATTCCGAAACATGGGAACAATCTAAAGGTAGAAATGCTTGTACAGAATGGCATTCAAAAAGATAAAGGAAGAGTAAAAAATGGGTATTGGATGAAGATATTGGCCAAAAAAACATAAATTATGCAAAATGAGTATCAAAATGGTACAAATGAAAATGAACTCGCTGCAAGTACAAGAGCTCAGGTTAGAGACTGCGAAGGAGGTGGCACTTAAGGAGTATGTTCAGATTTTGGTTTTTTATTATTTGCAATTTTTTTTTGAGTCTTTTATCTAAATTGGTTGTGGATTTCTCAATATTGTAGTCTATTACCATGTTTGATATATTAGGTTATAAGGCATGCATAATAGGCCCATGGGTTTGTTGTGCAACCCTTTTAACTTATTATGTGTTACAATTTTCTTATCTATTATGATTGCTCAACATTGTGATTATTAACGTTAGTTTATAACATAGAGGTTCATGCACATCTAATGTTTCCACTTTTTTATCACCGTGGATCTCTTTTTTTTGGCAAAGTATTCGACAACACTAGCTAAATGAGATACTTAGTTTCAAAGTATAAATAAAAGGAAAATGTTGACCTTTAAGATATATATATTTTTAAATATATGTTGTGAGGGAAAATATGATATTCCTCATCCAACCAACCATTTAATAGCATCTCAAGTCCACTTTTATCATGGGCTCCAATTATAGTAAATGATCTTTTGCTCAAAACCGAGTTGCACCATGCTTTGTATCTCACAATTGTCAAACAGAAAGTCGGCAAGGCGGTCAACAAGAATAAAACAAGCACAATTGAATGATCTTTGATACAAGTAACATTTGCTACTTCCAGTCATGTCTATGTATCTTTTGTGCATATGAAAAGTTTTCTCTTCTTGCTTCTATTCTCTACTAAAGCATTATATTTGGTATAATGTCTTAACAGGTCGCCGGGTTAAGACTAGAAAACTCCTCTTTATTTCAACGCTTTACATATATCAATCCAAAATACAGTGAAGCTTTTATTGATAATAGGGTATTGAAGTATGATGTGGAAGCATTGAGGTCAAAGGTATGCAATCATTAACTGTTGTTTATTTTCACTCTTAATGTGGCAATTTCACACTTGATTTCAATGGGACACAATTTTATATTCTTCCCGCAATGTTGGTAGACCTTGGCAACTAGTGAATTTTTGAAAAATAGTGCATCACTTACATTATTGTGAGGATCTAAAGTTGTATTCTAAGCCTATTGTCTTCTAGCTTAAGTATGCAACTATATATTTCCCAATTCTTGCAAACATTTCATAGGCTAGTGGATAGAGAGGTGCAAAATATTTCCTTCTGCAACAATTTGGATGGTTTCTTGGTGGACAAATGATTCATGTGCCCGTGTCCTGCTATTTTCATCAAGGGGTTATGTGAAACTTTATCCAATACATGCAGTAATATGAAACATTTTTAATGTTCTAAAATTTTGTTAGCATTTTATGATGCCCAGGGTCTCTTCAATCTTTTTAACTTGTTTCTTATTTTTCGATATATATAACTGGACACTTTAATTTATCACAAGCATCTTGAGAATACCTTATGTGGAATTTTCATTAGATTAAAATTTTCAGAATTCAATAGCCTCATTGACATTCATGACTTCCCCTTTTGATTTGTACTTTTGTTTGCATTGCTTAGTATGTTGCCTTTGTATCATGTTACCAATAATGATGGAAATGTTTCTTGTCCATGTACTGTTTTTCAATCTGCCATATCTCCTTTTTCACCATTTCAAGACATTTTCTTGTCAAATGCACCTCGGACATATGAAAAAGAGCAGTCTTCTTTGCAGTTTCCCATGCAACAAACTGTGTAAATTCTTGGACGTGTACATTCATGTGTGGGTTCCATATGTACTATACCATGCTCAACATATATGCCTACTACACAACCCAAATATGTGACCTCATCCATGGCAACATTGTTTCAAGAATTTCTCAACTCATGCTCAAAGATTGAAAGCCGTGGTCCCTTTCTAGCATGTATCTAGGTGCTTGTCTTTGCTTGCATACTCTTGTCATGGACATAAATTCAATTGTATTTATAGAAGCTATGAAATATGGAGTAGAGGAAGTGGGCCAATGTAAAGGAGATTTATTGTTTGTTGGAAAAGAGAATTCCCCATGGAAAAAACATCAACAAAACTGCAAACTGGGAACTGGCATTTATATTCAAGTCAAGGGGCTGCCCAACCAAGCCTTCCACGATAATTAGTTTGGATAGGTTGGCATGGGAATATTAAAGAGATAAATGAAATACTTGAGGAACCAAGGTGATTGTTCCAAGGCCGAAGGACAAAGGGACAAAACACAAGCATGTCCATGGGAAATGAAAACTATCCCATATGCAATTTGGGATAGAGGAGCAAAAGGAGTCAAAGCAACATAGTGTATCTCTCTAGATTGTAATTTTCTGAGAAATAATAAAGAGTTTATCAAATAATTCCTGTTGGATTTTTACCACACTTCCTCCAATGTAATATTTGTGCTCTTTATTGTGAGTGTGTTTTTGACATTATGTTATTTGCAATTTGAATACACAATCACCGTTGATTTCATAATAAATATAAACACATATTTTTTCATATGAATTAATCAAGCTTTGCACTGTTAAATCAAATTGTCCATAGGATGATTGATTATAGATCACTCTCTTTGAATAAGTTTTATGAACATAACATATTTCAAAACTTAGTTAGAACTGGAAGTCACGTTCTACATCCAAAATTTAAAGATGAATCAAATTGACTGATATCATGCCAAGAGAGCCATAATAAGATGTAAATTAGTATTAGCAAGTGTTTGGAAATAATGTAAGGAATGAACTTATGAAAGTTAATACTAATCATGGCCCTCACCATGGAAATAATCTTAGAAAGGATTCCCCTTGAATCATTGTTGTTGTGACATGGGAAGAGTTACATCTAAATCCTTGTATGGAGTGGATATAGATTTATAAAAGGGACCTTTTGACCTCCATTATTTCACTAGCGATCCTTTTATATCAAACAATAAACATGGCTTAGTTCTTTGTATCTCTAAATTTTCCCTTTTTAATTAAAAAAAATTACCATTTAAGTGATAGACTTATGACATAAGAATAAGAAATGGATGATTCTTGTTTCCCTTTTCAACTTGGTTAAACTTGTCCTCTTCCTTATTCTATATTGTGTTAAATTTTAATCCTAGATTGAAAATATTTAGAGACCAAACCCATGAGACAAAATAAGATTCTCATGTGGTTTAATTATTGGCAAGCTCAATTAAACTTGTTATCTCCATTTTTCTACATTGTGTCAAATTTCAATCTTAGATTCCCAATACCAAAAGCACGAGAAAAAGAATATGCTCATGCGATTTGATTAATGGAAAACTTAAACTGGGTGCTTTACCATTATTTGAATTTTAATTATGTGTACCCTGATAGAGTGCACAATACACCCGTTCCCCTAAAAAGAATGATTTTCAATTAGGCAATCGATCTATGATATTTTAGGCCTATAGTCACAATACCTTGTACACCTAAAAAACTGATTTTGTTCACCAAATCTCCCATAAGAAACTAATTAGGCATACCTTGTACATCTGTATGACACACAAATACTTACTTACTGACATCAACCCCCCCTCTTAGAAAGAGCCCCGAATCAATCATCTGGCTCATTCAAGCGAGTCACAACTTACCTAATAGGCAAGCCAATTTGCCCTTACTCGGGGAGAATAAATTTCTCTTCTCATCACTCACAACAAGCACTAATTGTATCCTGCCTCATGGCAAGCCCTATGCAATATGGTGATCTTGCAGTCAATATTGTAATATTCTCGTGGTCATGTGCTGATAGATCTACATTTTAGGGTATTATGTTGATTAATGACACTGTTACATTTTGTACCTTGCATGGACCACATGAGAAGGTCATAATGATTGAAATTGTTTCAAGAATTTATCAACTCATGCTCATAGATTGAAAGTCTTGGTCCCTTTCTGGCATGTATCCAAGCGCTTGCCTTTGCTTGCATTCCCTTGTATGGACATAAATTCAACTATATTTATAGCAACTATGAAAGATGGAGTGGAGGAAGTGGGCCACCGTAAAGGAGATTTATGGTTTTGTGGACAAGAGAATTCCCCATGGCAAATACATCCACAAATCTACAAAACAGGTGTGCTCCCATGTACAATATCTATGGGTATTGACTGCGTTCACAGATCTGAAATATATTATTTAATGATGGACCCAATTGTTGGTGTACACATTGACAATAGGTTTGAAAATGGCCTCAAAATATGCTAAATATAGTGTGCTAACCACTCTAAAATAGATCATTTAATGGTGGGACAGTCCTTGATGGTGTGATTAAACATTTTGTGATTTTTTTTTTGTGTCTTTACTCCTCGGTCTCTTTTGAATAAGACATCACAAAATATATTCACTAGACAACATTTCAAAAATCATCAATAAAAGATTGTCAATCACAATTATTAAGGCATAATTATTTTTATACAAAATGGCATTACTTCAATTATGAGACTCGTATAATAAATGATGTGGCAAGGGCAACCATTGTTACAAATTCATGAGTATATTGGAACCATTATGGAGCAACATGATAAGTATTTGGCCATAGAATCAACAACTTCCAAAAATATTCCACGGTGATTTTCAAAAATCTGAGTGTCCTTTTCTTCTCCTTGCTACTTCATTTCTTCAACATCTTCAGTTTCTTTTGTGATAAGAAAACAAAAGGGGGCTCCTTTATACAATATGAAGACTTGTGGTAGTGTGATGGCACTTACTTCCTTTCATGGTTTAATTTGTACTTCATCCATGAAGTTATCTGAACAAAATATTCTTGTAACACCCTTATATCCCCTACAATATGAACCAACTCATAAGTTTTCGAAGCACATCGAGGAAGGTCTTCTCTTGGTAATATTCTAATTACTTTCACCCATTGTTTTCCTCATTGAAAAAATCATCGCGCCACCCCTTCTAATTAGATAAATCCCATGTCAACCATCATAGAAATGACAGCCTCATCAAGTGGATGACCTCTAAAACATTGACCTGTGCTTCCAGGAATACCATTTTTGCTTCCTTCAACATCGCCCATGGCATAATATACATGGGAAATAATGGAAACCACATACGTAAATCAAATATGGAATGCACCTCATCTTTTCTGCATCAATATATTCCAACTTGTGTGTAAGGTGTCTCAAGGCACTTGGATTTAGATGGCAAATGAATAAATAAAGAATGCTCTCAAAATCAGACACGACCTCAAATGTCTCATTTGCATTGTCAAACTAACCATACCTGTAGCAACCACAAAATGATTCGGTATCAACTTTCGGAAAGGAAGTTCCCATAACACTGCTGAAGATGAAGTTCCTGTAGCACCTCCTGTAGCATTCCCGCAACATACTTGTAGCGGCTTCAATGAACCTGTATCATTCTATTGCTTGCAACATCTATACTTCCATATCATAAATAAATCAAATAATACAATTTATTTTGGAAACTAGTGGCATTTCATTGATCTCCACTGGTTGCTTCTGTCGAGGGTTTGCTTTAAGTTTTCTTCTAAAGCTCCTTCCCAATACAGCTGCATGTGCTCTAAGATATGTGGAGATAATGTCAAGTCAATCTTCTCCAACAATGAGAAAATTGACAGAGAAGTCTGCACACATGCCATGGCATCAAAAAAACATCTATTTGGGTCAAAGGTAGACATGACAACATCAAAATTCTTTGAGTTAAAAATGGAAAAATTGCTTAAGTAAAACTCATATAAGCAATAGTCTAAAAAAAATCACAATAAAAGTGTAACAAAAAGCCTCCAACATCTGATGTTATCAACCTCTATAAGATTCTATATTTTGAGCACTTCTGGAAAATTGGTTTCAATCCAGTCAATTGTGATCAATCAAACTATCATAACTACATTAACTTGTGCTTACCATGCATGTGTGTGGCACTTTTCTCTTGATTTTAAGTTTCCTTTAACATAGAAGTCTGATTTTTTTTGGTACT
Source organism: Picea sitchensis (assembly GCA_010110895.2). Classification (NCBI taxonomy): domain Eukaryota; kingdom Viridiplantae; phylum Streptophyta; class Pinopsida; order Pinales; family Pinaceae; genus Picea; species Picea sitchensis. The sequence continues at coordinate 90,328 of SNQJ01S0014872.1, forward strand.
TGTAAGTGGGAGAAAAATATATTCTTCCTTCATTCCATCCTTTGAATACATGTCCTCTCTGCTCAATTTGAGTCTGTCATAGAGCATGCCAGATTTGATTTATTTCAAGAGACTAAGGTTCAAATCAATGTCTAGTAGAACTGAACAACTGCAACAAAACATTTAGTATGAAGTATGTGTATCTACCTGATCTTTATCTGAAAAATCCTTCCAGTCATTCTTTTCCACCAACTCTTTGGTATCACCATGGAAAAGAGCAATGCAATAATTCAAATCCCAGGGCCAAATAACTTGACTGTGAAATGGAATCATAATTTAAAATTTGATAATCAACATGCCACACAAAGCCATTAAATCAATGACAACAAATTGAATGTTACATTCAAGGAACTTTCCCATTGGATAATCTACTCTTCACCCATAAGGGAATAACCTACTGCCCCTTCTATTTATACCTTGACTAGTTTTTTAGCACAATTGACAATTTATGTTGGCTTGCAGTAGATCAAATATTAAAAATCACAAGGCCGTTGTGCCTTGGTGGAGGTTAACTTGTTCTTTTTCACTTGCAACTCACCACCCAAAACACCACAGACAGACTCAAAATCACCAAGATGATACGATTGAATCAAACCATTGAACAAATTCATTGAAAACAAACAGTTAAAACATGATCGAGTACTCAATTACCAAATATATCATGGAATGTCAACTTAATGACTTAAGTTGCTATAAGAAATTTCTCTTGTTTGTATGATTGCTAAATCATGTAAGAAAGTTGGTAGAGAAAGCCAGGATATGGTGAAGATGAGCATCACTCCATTTGTATTAGAATGCTCTTTCCGAGATATGAAAAAAACCATTATTTGTTATCATATGGAAGCAAACAAAGTTTAGGATCTTTCAAGGAAAAATAGATTAGTAATCAACACATGGAACAAGTTGGAGGCATTTTAGACCATAATAATCACAAAACATAAAGAATAGTTTCATTTTTGAAGATTTCACCAGTGTACAAAATAAAAGGTATAAACACTTTATCACTTTGGAAGAAAGTATAAGTATCTTACTCATAAATGGGCTAGTATAGTTTCTTGAAGAATAAAACCAAAAGCAATATTAGAGATTCCAAAACAAAAGGTCCATTACATTTGGGAAATGCTCTTATAATGTGCATTAATTATACACATTATATTTTCAAATTACAATTTTTTAGCATTCCCCAATTTCAATGGTAGAAGGTTTGATACAATCTTTGCAACACACAGTATGTTCTCGTCGTTTTCCGACAAAATACAATAACATAAATTAGAATTATTTTCTCTATAAAGAAGGTTTCACATTGCAATAATTTTTTATACTATGGTCTACGTATTAGAATCATGATATCCATATTTACATTCTTACCATTTTACCATTGTGTACAAATACAAAATGATCAAAATCTTCTTGTAGCTCCAATTGTTCTTTGATTTCAAAGAGTGTCCAATTCTCCTCCATTGATCAAGAATTCACCATTTTTCAGAACATCAAATGAAACTATTGGAGAATGTGTTCCATCATCGTTGTCTCCTTCCTTTGGAATCCAAACCCATTCCCCCATTTGTTGAACATGTCTCCACCTACGGAATTTAAATGAGATATATAACATCTGTCTTGAAATCCAATACCTGAAAGAATCAAATGAAAATGCTTTGTACCATCATATATTTGTTACATTCATACGAAACTCCCTCTTTTCCTCTTATGACCCCTAAAAAAGAAGAAGTGTGATACAATTAAAAATAAATAATATTGAAACGACTTACTTGAAAGACAAGGTGTCATGACTCAATTTGTACTCTATTTATTCTCCACTTTGGTCATGTACTCTTATATCCCACCCAGTGAAAAACAAAATTGTAAATAGCTCATTAGAAGGATTTGAAGTAGCGTACATTTTACTAGTTTCCCTTATCGATGACTCCTTCGCAAAAATACGAACAAACATAGAGAATGGCGTGAAAATGTCACTATGCACATGAATCCCACCTTTTTCTTTCATTCCAATTTATATTTATGAAAATAACTTACAGAAGAGTCATCTACACTTGGCCATTCCAATAAGTTAAGGGAAGGTAAAGGGATCTATTTGAGATGTCCACATGATCCAATTGTTTTCGGAAGAATGTATTCATATTTATAAAAGAATACACCTTCCTTCTTTAACCATGTAGGATCCTTACTAGGATAGAGTAGTTCTCCTGTTTGTGAATGAACAGCTTGGAAAACACTTGTTATGCATTCATATGGTTCCCATTCTTTCCAATTTGATATGCATAAACCTAAGATAAATGTAATATTCATGTTACAATAAAAGAAAACTAAAGAGTTTTTTAAATCCTAGAAGCTTTAAATAAAATTTGACCTCAACAAACTATGATATCCAAATTGTTTATGCATACTCACAATTACAATCAATTTTGGAAAAAATGGTTGAGTAGAAACTTTCTCTTTTGGCATCTATCTATAGTCATAGACATGTGCCACTTGAATCATTTCCACTTTTTGTCCTCCATTACTGATCTGAAATCCTTTTACCAAACCTTTCCAATGGATGTTAATGTCTTGCAAACATCTTTTATTTATTCCATGGCTTCCAATTGTTGATGGTTTCATTGTTACCCACGACCCAATAGATAATGACATCGAAACCCATTTTCCTTGATCATCAATTTTGTTGTATAATACAATTGATTTCAACTGACTCTTGGGACGTCGTTGACCCATTGAATTCTGCAACATACAAATGAAATATAGAAAGTTAACTAGTATTCTCTTCTATATATAAAAAAGATGAAGTAGTATACACATGTTTACGGCAACAAAGATGGCAATTATGACACGATCTGTTATGCCATATGTTTTATATAATGGCTATGTAATGAATGAACCACTTTGTGCAGGTTTGGAAAAAAAGCAATACATCTAAATCATTGGTTCTTTTGTGAGACCAATACTTTAATCATCAATGGAAAACTATAGTGGGAATAAAATACCAAGCATGCTGAATACCTTACCTGAGCATATCAAAGCAACCTTCCCACTCTCTATACAATGTTTTGGATGCCTCCAATTTTGGGGGTTTACATAATTACAACAACAATTTTTTTGAGTCTAATAGATCATATGACACAATTGGCCTGCCTATTTTAATCCATTTCTAAAGAGAATATGTAGAAACTACTTTTTTTTACAGCTAAAGATTCAATAGATGCATATAAACATGATTCTCCAACAAAAATAAACTTTTCAACAACAGACCAGGCCTAATTGTTCTATGGAGATTCTATTTTCTTCTTTAGTAGTTCACTTTTCTAATCCACATTCAATTGTACCATATAAACTTTCTAAAGCATTACTATGTTCCAACTTTTGTGCAAGGCATCTCAAGGCACTTGGATTTAGATGGAAAATGAATAAATCAAGCATGCTCTCAAAGTCAGGCACAACCTCAAATGTATCCTTTGCATTTTCAAACTAACCATATTTGCAGTTTCAGTAAAGTTGATCACAACTAACCTAAATTTGTGTCCATGATAACCTGTAGCAACCTCAAATGATCCCATAGCAAATTCCGGGAAGGAAGTTCCCCTAACATTTTTGAAGATGAAGTTCCTATAGCATCCCATAGCATTTCCATAACATACTTGTAGCGGCTCCAATGAACCTGTAGCATTTTGTTGCCTACAACATCTATACTTCCATCTAATAAGTAAATTAAATAATACAATTTCTTTTGGAAGCTAGTGATATTTGATTGATGTAGAGAACATAATGAAATGTAGAAAATCAAGAACAAAAACTAAGAATCTAGCAACATATTAAAAACAAGCCTCAATGAACCATGAGTTAAATTTGTGAGAAGTTAAGTGAAATGAATGCAAGATTTAATAAAAAAACGTTGAAATGTTCTTTGCAAAGTAGTTGATTATAACAAATTTTCAATTTTCATATCATAGTTCTCATAACTGGGAACTTAGATCTTACCTCCAAGTAAGCTGGTACAATAACTCTAAAAAATCTAGCTTTGAACAAAAGTTTTGTTGCATTGTATCCCATCCAATCAAAAGAGGTTCAAGAAGTCCCAAAAGGCAAGTTTTGATCTCCATTGATTGCTTCTGCCAAGGATTTGCTTTAAGTTTTCCTCTAAATCCCCTTCCCAATACATCTGAATGCGCTCTAAGCGATATGGAGATAATGTCAAGCCTTTCTTCTCCAACAATGAACAAAGTGACAAGGAAGCCTGGACACACATCATGGCATTGCAAAAACATTGTTTTGGGTCAAACGTAGACATAAAAAACAAGGTGATTTTCTTCTTGACAATAGATTATTCTCCTAAACAAAAAAACTATTTCCTCCATTAAAACCCTCCAAAGAGTGGCCAAAAACTACATACTTCCTGCTCTAACCCATTGTTTAACCCAATAAGTTGAGATTTAAGCCTGCTCTAACCCCTCGTTCAACCCTCTACACACGTCATCCATTCGCCAGTGGTATTTTGTTGTTGTTCCTTGAATCTGTTTCCAAAAGAACGACTTCCTCCCTATTACTAGACTTGCCCGAAGCCTGAACACACAATAGTAGACCAAATCAAAGTTTACTCCATGTTATCAAACCCACCCAAATCCCAATGAAGCAACAGTAAGCCAAATCACAGCTTCCTCATGTTATCAAACCAACTCAAAGCTCGAAAAATGAAGAATAGTAACCCAAATAGCTGATGCTTTCCCCTATTGTCAAACTCACTCAAAGCTCAAAAAAGGAACAATAAAGCAAATCGGCTTGACCTTTGATAACACGATTTGGAATTTGATTTTTTTTTTTTTAATTATTTAATATAAAAATTCAAATAAGAAATAAGAGGAATACAAAAATAAATTACTAATAAGGAAAATGAAACGTATGACATTTATTGAGAAGAAGAGTGAAAAAATATGGATATTATTGCAAAGACAGGTATTGTTTTTTCCAAAAAAGTATGAGAGGACAATAATATTATTTTATTAAAAAGTGGGAAAGGAGATTTATTATGAGTACTTTATGTTTTGGTTTTAAAAGTACTCATAGTATTACCATGGTTAACTCTAGATTTCCATCCACCATTCAAAATGTGACAACTCACCATCTTTAACTCAACTAATGCCAAGTCATCCCCAGGGGATAATGACATCTTCTGAATTGTGATTAGCTCTTATAAAGTGGATTTTGGTGGTACATTTTTTTATTTTGAGGCCCTTTTTTGAACTCAAAATTCCCCTAATCTGACTCCCAGTTGTTCTACTCTGCTATGGAACAAAATACAATAATAAAGAATGGAACCCCTTCTCCTAGTGGCACAATATTTAACATAGCTTGATAGCCATCTAGGGGTAGGTTTTTGACTTCCTCAACCCTCAAATGTGATAGGGTTTTGGACCTTCTAGAATCTTCTTGAAATCATATATGTGGCTAGCCCCATATGCGTGAGTAATAGGGGCTGATGTGGCATCCTCTTGTATCATGGTGGTCAACACGATATGCATAAATTTTGCATACAAGCTTTGATTGACGTTATTTTTGCATCGTTGGAAAGATCTCAATTTGTAGAATAGCTTCATGGGAAAGTTTTAAGCCCAAAAGATGTCGTTTGATGCCTCAAAATGGCTCAGGAAGGTTACAGACCCCAATTTTCCAAACCAATATCTGCCACTAAAATGACCCTACAAGCCAATTCCTCCAATTTTTTCCACTCTGAAAACATTGAAATAGATGGAAAATAATACAATGATCCAATCCAGATCAAAATACAATTAGACACTCGATTAAGAATAATTTATACTACCTTGTAGAACATATTTGTGATATGATATGCAAAGTCATAATCTTTGAGCAAGACTTCCCATTGAACAATTCTGTGATATGTATTTTTTTTTATAATTTAATATTGTCTTTTTCTCCATAGAAGAATGTAGGGAAACTTATCTCCTCTAAACATTTATCTCGGAATATGCCCAAGGGCATATATCCTTAACCAAGAGCAGTGCTTATTTGGTTATTTTAAATATCATAAATACTATATGAATCACTAAACCCATGTAGTAGTGTCTCTGTTACTCATAATTGCCATTGTTATCATCATTGCTTTCAGTATCCATATCGATTGCATATGCATTTTTGTTTTCATCAAAGACTTTTTTCCACTTTTCATTTATTTTAACATTTTCCATTTCATAAAGCATAGTTTTACATAGTCATTTCAATGCCTTCATGACTATGTGGACATGGATTCGATCAATAGCATAAACACTTTTAAACACTATTTTTTTTATTGCTACAATCATTGTATCAACTTCATTTATGTCATGAGGGAGTACATATTGAATTCAAGATGTATCAACAAGTACATTGATTACTTCACTAGTCAGTCCTAGCTATGATTTCCTATACCTTTTCCATAGTTCTCTTTATTGCAAAAATGGAAATCTTGGTGCTATTAATCTTTCTTCCCATTCATGCAGTTCTTTCACTATGTGCATATTTTTATTTCACCCAATCTATTCTGGAATTGTAAATTTGATAGTTTTTTCATGGTCTAATGCTTCCTTGCATTTTTTGCATTGTACATATTTTTTATAGAATTATTTGAGTGTCTTTATATCATGTTTTTTTTCTAAAATGAGTTTGACTGCATATGACACAATCATAAATAGGTATATCTTGTATTTTTTTTTTCTAAATTGTTGTTGAAATATTGTTTCAAATATGTAATCGAATGTTTGTAAAGATTTCTTATGCTTATTTGAACATATGTTTTTGTCTTGTTCTTGACCGCCTCAAGAACTTAATGTTTTCATAATTGCTAGCAGGAAAATACCCCTATAACTATACTAGGGTTCTAAGTATAGACAGAGCAATGACTCCCTTAAAAGTCAATCTAATTCCTACACTACCCCAAACATTCCAAAATAGATGAACAGAAAGCAATGAAAGAGTAAGTCATAAACTATACCTTTAGTCCAATGTTTGGTGCTGACCTCCTCAAGCTTTGTATCTCCCAAGGCTGCAAGTCTCCTCCCAAAGCTGACCTGCATCCACAACTAGGAAAACAAGGCTATAAAAATTCTATTTCTATTCATCAATTAGGGTTAGATATCATTAATTATGCATAAACCAAATAAAAGACATAAAGATATCATTTGGGATAGGGAAACAAATTATTTTATTCAATACTCAAAGATTGGAAATTATAACCTTTGTAGGCCGATGCTCCATGAACCTAGTTCGGGCTCCTCTTGAAAATGCTCCAAGTGCACCTTCCAAATGCCTTCTCTCACAATCTGTTGATCACCTCAAGGGAAGGGAATGGATTGTATGGGAGAAAAGGGCTAGAGAGGAAATGTTGAGGCAAGAACTCAAAAAAGGTTGCAAATACTTGGGCAAGGAGGGAAAGGGAATTTGGGAAGAGTTTCACCGTTCTAATGCTTGATTGTGGAATGAGACCCCAAGACCTCATTTTATATGACAAAAGGATATTTATTCAATTGGGGAACGATCTATAGCAGGTGAATTGGTTGGGAAACCTCCAATAACGCATACATTCCACTGAATTCCTTGCAACTTTTTATTTTTTGCAACTTTTGGAGGTATATGCAGGTTGTTTAGTGTGAAACTAGCTTATGTAAGTGGACAATATAGTATGCAGCAAGCGTATGTACGTGGGCAGTTGTTCAACAGGGTGCGTACATGCTCCAAAAAATGGTTTTTAAATATATTTCCTCAACAATGATTTGGAAAATTATGCAAGTAGGAAGGCCAATGCCATGTATGCATGAGTAGGGAATTTTAGGGCTATAACAGATGCCCCCTAATGTATGAGGTCAGAAGAGAAACTGATGGCCGAAATACATTACAATATCTTCACCAATGAGAATGCACGAAAACGAGTGAGCCCGAGACCAGAGTTCGAGAGGTGCCATCTGCAAAACAAAAATTATCTCTCCAAGGTGGGCATACCCATGCTCGGGATGAACTAAATCATAGTTTCCAATCAAGTACACTGAAGATCCATGTCATATAACTATATAAAGTGTAGCTGCGAGCAATACACAACAAAGCTACATCTCAAAATCAGTTGAAGATATACAAGTACAATATGCATCTTTAAGAAGCTAGTGACACCTGTGGCTGGAGATGAAGTCTTCATAGCTTGAGAAACAACTTCAAGATCTTCAAAACTCAGGTAGGAATACAATGGGAGTGTAAGACTCACTACTCATAGGTCTTCGAAAATCTGTCAGGAAAAGACTGGAAAATCTTGATGATCACGTAGAGAACTTTGTTGATTTTGAATATGGACTTGACTGGACTCTCGGGATGGCCGATTCATGAAAGTCAAGAGACAAACTGGAGAAAGGCCGACTCAGGTTGGGTAAAACTTCCCTTGGAGAGAAGCACAAAAGATGATCAGACTCAGGCAACGTAACATTGACATAAGTCTGTGATGTAGGAGGCACCACAAACTCTCCANAAGGTCATACTAGATCCCATTTCTTGACGAACAAATGAAATGATGTGCTTTGTCCAAGGGCGACTATCTTTGCTGCCGAAAAAATAATTTATATTTCTCGTCCCTTCTTTTTGGAATATTTGATTTTTTTGTCTTTTTCAATTTTTAAACGAGCTTGAAAAAGAATAAAAGAATGTTATGTTACAAAGGAGGAACGAGTGTCGCGAGCAAGCAAATTGGTTCCATGTGCATGGAACATACTGATGCTCAAGGCAAGGAGACATGTTCAGGATAAGGACACTTGGGGAAAATTCCTCCATGGGTTAAGGTGTCAGATCTTAGAGGAAAAAAGTGTTGCAAGGCTTGCGTATAAGGAATGGTTCAAAGGTTCAGTTGAGAGCAACATGGAGCTGACATTAGGCCAAAGACACAAAGATGAGACCCACAATGCGATAAAACATGACATAATAAAACCCCTTCTATGTAAATTTTTACGAGCCCAGAGAAGGTAAGCTCAGTGTTTTTTTCATGTTTAGAGAGTCTGAAAAAATGTTAAAGAAGACTCCAGGGAGTACCTTTTTTGTAGTTAGTCCAATCGGCTCGAAAAATGGTTAAACTTGCACAGAAAAAATGTCTTTTCAAAACTATTTTAACTAGTGCGACAAAGACAAGATCACTCAGCTATCTTTTCAATTTTAAGGGGTCTGAAAAGAGCTTAACTATGGTCTCACAACCTTTTTCCGAGTTTAGTCTCCTTAGCCTGAAAAAGTATAAAAGTATCTGAGGAGAACTCTTTCGGTGAGATGAATCTCCTGAGGCACACCTTTTTTCGAAACAATCTACTGGCTGGAAAAATGGTTAAACTCATGCCAAGTAGATGTTCTTCTTGACTAATTTATCGAGTGTGAAGGAACGAGGTCACTCGACAATCTTTTCAATTTTAGGGAGTCTGAAAATAGCTTAACTATGGATTGCAGGGGGGTTCCTTTTTCGTAAGTAATCTCTAAGGCCTGAAAAAGGTGATGAATGTTCCTTTTTTGAAAATTTAGTCCCTCAGGCCCAAAAAAGGGTTAAACTTACACCTGAGAATACTCTTCTAGTGAACTGAAGTTCCTAGAGCATACCTTTATTTGTAAAATTAGCCATCCAGACCGAAAAAGGGGTAAACTACTGTTGGATAGATGTGCCTTCAAATTCGTGTTTGGCGAGCGTGAAGGGCAACTAGATCGCTCAAAAATATTTTCAATTTTAGAGAGTCTGAAAAGGGCTTAAAGAAGACTCTAGAGGGCTAGTTTTCTCAAGTAATATAGACGAGATAAAAAAGAATAAATACAGTCTCATTGGATGTTGCTTTCGAATTTTAAAGCAAGCTTAAAAGACAACAAAGCGTGCTCATTAGGGAGTCTCGAGGGTAAGGCCAAGAATGATGATTAGCAAGAAGGATGAGGCTTCAATATGTAATCATGACAGGACTAATCAAGGACTCCCAAGCCTATAGTCAAAAGTGATAGCATGGATGCCAAAATACAACTAAGGATCTGTCTAGGGCATCCATGTAGAGGTAGTCTCTACCACCTAATTACGACACTTCTAAAGTTGCAAAGAAGGTTCTATGTCGCACTTCAATGGGGTGGATCCTATGGCAAAGTGGAAAAGACAACGAGATGTAGAAAGTGGGAATGAAATCCTAACTTATATGCAAAAGTTGGAAAAAATGACTTTTACCAAGGGATGACGAAAATGTAACCAATTCCAAAAATAATCACCAAACCGAAAGGAGAAAAGTACCAGAACGAAAAATAGATAACTCAAAAGCAAAATCGAGTAGCCACCAAGCCAGGAAAAGTGAAAAAGGGGACAAAAAAGGGGCAAAAAGGGCCAAAAAAGTCTATAAATATAAGTGGACAACTCATTTTCACCATTGCAAATTGGAAATTAACAAAAAAATAAAAAAACCCCTTCATCAAAAGAGTGAATTCCAGGAGCTACGGTGGACAAAAAACCCTCCTACTTGGACCAAGTAAGTACAAAATTCTTCATGTTGTATTTCCATACTTCCTTTTTTAGTTATTTTAAGTTTGGGAGGGGTGTGCCCTTGTAAAAAGGTCGCGTTTGCGTGTACGCGGGGTTGTCTAAGGCCAACCCGTGTATGTACTCGGGTGGAGTACTAAACATCTCGAGTACATACGCGACTGTGTAGTCAACAACGCGCGTACACCTCCCTTCGTATTGAAAAAATAAAAATACAAGTATTAACTCCTCTCCAATTTTTTATGTGACAGGATGTCTGTTCACGAGAGGGAGAGAGAGCATGAGGAGCTAGATATCTTGGTCAAGGAGGACCCTATGGCTATCGCTTCACTGAAACAATGTGGCTTATGGAAATTCTTCCAGTGTTCGTTTATGAGGGCATGACTGAGGTTTCTTAACGCTTTTGTGGAGTATTGGCATCCTGATGTAAAGGCTTTCATGTTGGAGGGTCAATCACTAACCCCTACTATAGAGGACATCTACTTTCTGATTGGCCTCTCAAGAAGAGGGGAACTGGTCAACTTGAGGACCTTTCCTCTGGGGCCGTTCAACATCGAGGACTATATCAACATGTATTGTGAGGTTGGAACTGAGAAAGTGGGTTCTCAAGTGCCAATTCACAAGATCACCAGCCTCTCTCTACGAGTGATTCTACTCATGATTGGGTCGATTACTAGATCTGAAACACTCCATCAGGCCTCACGTGCACATATGCACTGTGAAGTTCAGTGTTTGGAGGCGGAAATCTTTGACTGGAGTACTACCATGCTGATATGCATGAAGAGACAACTCACAGAGTGTCATAGGCGTACCAACAAGAAATTCGGGTTTGGTACCATCTTATGCTCCTTCTTCTTCGAGAGGGTGCCCATTCTCAGTCCTAGAGAGACATTACAGGGGCATATAGCATCCTTCCCAGCAATGAGCAGGTGGGCGGTTTTACCTAGAAATGGTGGAGGAAGTACTGTAGAAGCCTTCGATGACAATTTTTTTTACTGGTGGGCACGTCAGATCCCAGTTATAGAGGATTATCCCTATGTAAGGATCAACTTCCTCGGAGATCCATACATGCCTATGCCTCTTGGCGAAGAGCATGGCGAGATAGGTAACATATATTTTTGAAGTTTATTACATTTTTAATTTTCATATATATCCTTTTTATGTGTGTGTAGAGTACTAACTCGTGAATCTGTTATGTATAGATGTGAGACCTGTTTGACTGACAGACTTCACCATGACTCAACATCGTCCTCGACCAGAGGCAGGACCAACATCAACAGGAGGATGAGCAGCTGTGGGAGGATCCCCAGCCGAAGAGGCTGATAGAGTCTTACAACGAGTGGAGAGGAATCTCGATGCTCTCACTCGTGCTGTTCTTATGGATGAGATCGAGGATCTACTCCCGGCTATGCAACCACATGTAGTAGGGGTGCCTCAGACCTAGGTTCAGTTGTTCTGGCATCTTGTGAAAGCCGTCGTTCACTATAGTGGGGCCAATAGGCCTAGACCTTAGATAGTGTCGGACCACTTACGTGCCGAGGGCACTTTTTGTACTATATATTTTGAGTGTGTAAGCCCAACGATGTAGACTGATGAATTTTGAGGCTTTCATGCCCACTTTTGTACTCATGACACCATTTTGGACATATATATATATATATATATATACACATCTTTATCGTTTTATGGATAACATATTTTTTTACAAATGTATTTACATGTGTATGTGTGTCCTTTTATTTTTACATGTGAGCAACATGCCAATCTAAAACTATATTAGCTAGAGTATCTGTTAAATGATTAAATCTACTAAGAACATGGATATATGTAATGTAATCAAAAGATCGTTCTAAGAGACATACTCTAAAGAACCGTCGATGAAGAGTGGGATCATATATGCGGTAAACCCCATTTAACTGGGACAGAACCAGTTGAGCATCTAAGTAAACTCAGAGGCGAGAAATGCCATGTGACAAAGCATCACATAGAAATTCTATCACTGTGATGTACTCAACAACATTATTGGTTGTGTTGCCTGGACAAATACCTCCATAAGATAGCAACTGGCCTTCAGGTGTGAAAATCACCCAAGCTGCGGAAGCAAGCCTCTGAGTGTGTTGGCTAACGTCGTCCGTGAACCCAAAGTAAACCTCTGATTCACTTGACATTTTCCACAGTGAAAAATAAGACATAAATAACTACACGTCCATAAGACAAAAAAGACAAAAAGTGTATAAGAGATTATACATATATACAAGAAGCCACCTAGGTGACCAACCTAAGAGTAGTACTTCTTAAGGTAGAGCCCATTTCTATGCTCCGTAAAGAATTTCCCTCAAAATCAACCAGATGGTATGCACCCTTCTCTAAGACTTCTTTCACAATGAAAGGTCCAAACCACATGGGTTTAAATTTACCAGTCCCCAGGGGATCTTTGTCTTGATCATAGACTAGGACAAGATCGCCTTCAGATAAAATCCACGTGTGAACGGATCGATCATATTGAAACTTGACTCGTTTCTTATGAGCCTCATTTTCCAAGGCTGCATCGCGACGCTGCTCGAGATATAAAAGGTGCTCGTCAAGCAGTGAAGTGTCGGGCAGTAACTACAGTGCCAAATTTAAAGAAGCGATCTGGCAATCAATAGGTAACACTGCTTCTATCTCGTATATGAGTTGAAAAGGTGAAAAACCAGTGGCAGTCTTCACAGATGTTCAATAGGCCCACAATGCTGAATACAACATCAAATGCCAATCTTACATGGCATAATTGATCATTCGCTGAAGAATGGTCTTGATAGACTTATTCACATCTTCAACCTGACCATTTGCTTGCAGGTAGTAGGGTGAAGAATGTTCATGTTTGAACCCGAGCTTTGATGTTAGTTCAACCATCATTTTATTCTGGAAGTGATTGCCATGGTCAGTGACAATCTCCTTCGGGATATCAAATCTCGCTACTATCTGATTGAAAATGAAAAGGGAAGCAGTTTCTCCATCATTTCTAAATGTCGACATAACTTCGACCCACTTTGTGAAGTAGTCTACTGCTATGATGATGTAACAATGCTTCCTGGCTGAAGTTGGGTGACATGTAGTAAAGTCAATCCCCCACTTGGTCAAAGTACCAACAACAATGTCTGGAAACATAGGAGCAGGGTGTGCCCGCATCTTCTGACAGAAGATCTGGCATGGGTGGCACTTTTTGACTGCCTCAACATGATCCTCGATTAACGAGGGCAAGAAGTATCCTACGCGTAGAATATTTTGGGTTGTTGTCAACCCAGACAAATGACTGCCACATGCTCTGGTGTGACATTCGTTCAAAATGAGATATACTTCTTTGAGGGTGAGACATTTTCGAAGAATGCAATCTACGCCTCGACGAAACAAAGTGTCATCGAGAATAAGATAGTTTCGCGCTTGGTGTCAAATTCGTCGACGTTCATTGTGAGAAGCAGAAGCAGGGCACTTCAAAGTATGAAGATACACAAGTATATCTCCATACCAGGGGTCTGAAGATGCAATTAGAAAAATATCTTCGTTGATAGGTGACTCTTCGAGCATAATATCACCGGACTCGACCGACAGTTCTGAAATTAGTTTGACAAAGACCAATGGATTTTTAGATTTCGTAGTTTAGATTTCGCAGAGACAAAATGTAAGTCAAACTCTAGTAGGATAACTATCCATCTACCGATCTTTCCGCCAATGAACTGTCATGTTAACACATATTGGAAAGGGTTGACGATGACAATGACGGTGGTCTTGCGAAGCAAAATATAGTGAAAAAACTATTGGACAACGTGGACAACTGGAAAAGCAAGTTTCTCAACATGAGAGTAGTTGAGTTCCCATCCAAACAGGCCTCGACTAAGATAATAGATAACGTGCTCTTCGAGAAAATCATCCTCTTGAACCAGGACCATGCCGATGGCCGACTCCGCCGCAACCAAATACAACAAGAAATCTTTGTTATAATCAGGAGGCTAGAGCAGAGGGGTGAACGTCAGGGCACGTTTCAATGCTTCAAAAGTGCATTGAGAAAATTCATCCCAACAGAATGGGACCCCTTTTTTCAAAAGACGCATGAACCCTTTAGTGATCTCGACATAATTAGCGAAAAAACGTCGAAGAAAATTTTCTTTCCCCTGTAAGCTATGAAGCTGGGGTATTGTGCACGGGGAAGGCAATTGAACTATCACCTCAACCTTGAGAGGATTGACCATGATCCCCGTTGCCAATACGATGAAACCTAAAAGATGACCCGACGTCACGTAGAAATTGCACTTGTTAGGATTCAAGTGAATCTGGTAGTAGCGACATCGCTCAAAGATTAGTCGTAGGTGGGCGAGATGATGAGATCTCTTGCCAGAACGTGATGCTAGATCATCGAGGTATGCCTCGACTATGTGTTTGAGGTTGTGAAAAGCAAAAAACATGGCTCACTGAAAGGTAGCTCCAACATTCTTCGGGCCCAAAGGCATCTTTCAATACATGAAGGTACCCCAAGGACAAATAAAAGTTGTTTTATCCTGGTCCTTGGGTTTGATTTGAATATGATTATATCCCGAAAACAGTCCATGAAAGAAAAGACTTCACAACTTGCACACTCATTGACAATCTGATCGATAAAAGGGGTGGAAAAATTATCTTTCGGGCAAGCCTTGTTCAAATCAAGAAAATCCATACAAACACGAATTTTGCCCTATTTCTTGTTGATAGGAACCGGGTTCGATACCCATTCTATCAATTGTACGGGGTAGATAAAAATAACTTTGAGAAGTTTCTCTACTTCTGCCTTGATCACCGTTGCTTTTTGAGGATTTATTGGATGAAGCTTCTATTAGACCGGCTTGACATCAGGATAAGTCGTGATTTTGTGTTCAAAAATTCATGGGCTGATGCCTGACATCTCCTCGTAAGACCAGGCAAAAACATCGCGGAACTCTTTGAATAACTTAGTGTAAATTTGAACCTCTTTGGGGGAGCAATCTGCTCTGATGAAAACGTTCTCCACGACGCTAGGGGTTCTGGAGATATCGATTGGAATCGTTGTAGAAATGCTTGCCATGTTACCCTCGACATAAACTCCGTGCATAGCTAGAGGATTGATAGGAAAAGGGCTATCTCCATTCATGATCAAAACAAACTCTCCCTCCTGTATTCTCCTAAGCTCGGGAAGAAAATCAGATCTATGATGCAGATCATCCCAAGGTCTATTGGGACCAGTTATTTCCTCTAGAATCACCTCGTCAGAGGGCAAGACCAAATTTAAAGGATCTCGAGTGGCAAGAGAAGTCTGAGCCCAAATAGGCTTGAGAACTAGATCTAACTCCTGTGAGGGAGTTGGATCAGGGTTGGCCTAGGCTCGCTGGACAATGCTGTACGCAAAATCAGCCGCGGATAAGGGCATGGCCATGCCAAGGTGCCCTATCCCTTCCATCGAGCCTGATGGGGAAGGTAAAGTCCACAGGTCATGAAAGTAGCTCGTTTTAAAAGATGACACTTGAAATATTGCAACCCTAAGTTGGTCGAGAACAATCGATATAAACTTTACATTGTTGGAAGGCGACAGATAATCAAAAGTTCTCATCAACGATGGAAACAAACTGGCACCTAAGTTGACAGTGCCATGCTATAGATTATCAATCATCAGGACCGTGGAAGCCTCCAATGAAGGGTCAGGACGAGAGAAGGACAATTGGTCGATGGTTACAATTCAACCCTCGTGCGGAAAGCACAAGACCTGAAAAACTGTGGTAACCACCGCATGCATCGTATAAATCCAACTTTGTCCTAATGAAAGATTGTAGTCGAGAGGCGCATCGACTACTTCAACTTCAACACACACAATTTTACCCCCTAGCTGCATGGGGAAAGAAGGAATTATTCCGTGTGGTCTAAAGAATTGACCATCAAAATCCATAAGCAATGTAGGCGACACAGACAACTCAGGCTAGCCAATGGCCTTCCAACATGCCAACGACATCATGCAAGTCGAGGCACCCTCATCAACTAATGTATGGAAAATGTTCTGCATCAATGATTTCGTGGTGTATGCCACTACTATTTGAAAGGTGACATGGTGAGGAAGAAGAGGTTTTAGGTTAGTTGGATCGAAAATGATCGCTCCTGGGTTACTAGTCTTTGTCTCTCCCAAGGCGAACAACAAAGATTTTCTTTGTGAGGGGAAACTCTAGAGAACCTCCATAGAAGACATCACACAAGGGGTATGTGCCAGATCCTCCACGATAGAGTAGTTATGAGCGGCCCTCACATTCAGGCTATGGGAATCCTTCTTAAACACACCTTTAGGGATGTGAGTAATTGTTTCACCCATTGCCTTCTCAACTTGAAGAGGAGTTAATGGGTTGGTGGCCTTCTTTCCCTTCTCGATAGATTTCGGTGTTCTGTAGTCATGAGCCGTGGTCAATAAATGAGCATCGACGTTCATCATGTAAATGTTCACAAACATATTGTTAGGAGTAGGTGTGGGGGGCCCCTGATTTCCCCCTGCCGTGCTTGTGGATGCAGAAGCCCGAGTCATATTTTATCCCTTGTGAAAAAGGGTTTTTCAACACATCAGGTTGTTGCTGTGCTAGTAGCTTCTGGGCTTTTGCAAGTCGAGGGCATAAGTGAGTTGGGTGGTCTTCTGTGCAAATATTACACAGATATTTCAACTTCTTCTTCTCATTTCCCCCCCCCACCAGCATTGTTAGTAGCTTTTTTACCCCCTTTACCCTTCTTGTTTCTTTGTTTCTTCATTCCCTCAGTTTGCTGGTTGGATTTGGGAGTCATCGACTTCACACTGTGTACATCCGACGTTTGGGTAGTGGGGACAACCGAACTAGGAGTCTGGCTGGACACATTCTGTTGTATCAACAATTGTTGTAACTGATTTGACAACAAATTCGTGGACTTGCTTTGTGCTGATACCACTATGTCATCAACACGGGCCCCATACTTTTGTTTGGCCTTATCGAGAGTAGACCATGGCACATAAGGTAAGATCTCGTAGAGCATGCCAGACTGAGAGTAAATTAGTTCTAGCTGATGGGATCTCATAATAGCCTCCTCCTCAGAAAATACCCCGGACATTGCTACATATTTGGACACGCAAGGAACCAAAGACTTCAAGAATCACTCAAGCAAGAAAGCAGGATGGACCTTGACCTTAATCAATCTCTTTCTTCACCGCCATTCTCGGATATGATATGAGATATGGTCAACCTTGGTTTGCTTGAAGTTGGCCAACAATTCGATGCCGACATCGTATCTCACTGGTGACTGGAAATAGTTCAAGAAAACGATTGCTAGGTCATTAAAATAATAGTACCTCGAGTTGTCGAGCTTGATATACCACTTCGCAGCACCCCCTATAAGAGTGCATTGAAAATGACACAACTGAATGGAGTCGTCTTTCAATAAGTTTGATGAGCACCACAAGTGAAAGGTAGTCACATGATCACCTGGATATTCACTAGGATTGCCCTCAAATTTTAGAATATCTGAAGACAACTCAGTCGACATGGGGGGCCAACATAGATTGTGACAGATCGGGTCATTCAGTAATCTCGACAAATCTGTCAAACATAGGGTTGCCAGAAAGGGTAGTTTCTATTGTGGATTATTTACAGGAAAAGAGGGTCTTGGATTTTGACTGGCACCAGGTTGTCAGAAAAAGTTGGATTGTTGTCGAGGGTTTTGATAGAAACCATGGCCTTGACCAACAAAATGAAATTGTGTATGTTGAGGCATCATCAGCTGACTCCTGAAATTGGACGACATAGCCTGCGCAAGGATTGCTCCCTGTGTTGTGTTCCAAGGACCTTGGTTGGGGATGCCCCCAACCGATCCGCTCGATATAGGTACATAACCTTGCCCGAGGTTCCATTGAGTATGGAAGGGGTTACCCTTGACTAAAATTCCTTATGGGGGAAACGATCCCTGCCAAGGATTCCAAAGAACATGTGTGGAGTATACTCCAGTCGTCGCTCCCTGTTAATGAATGGTACCTTGCACTGAGTTATGTTGACCAAAGTTGGGGTTGCCCCCAGTTGGAAAAGCGACAAAATAAAAAATGTTGTTCCCAAATGCACAGAACAAAGAGAATGACATAGATCCCACTGACGTTTTATAAGATGAAGGTCCTAAACTACCTCTACCAAACAAGCTATAATTAGCGTTAGGCCCGATTAGTTGCTGAAAAGCGCTACTGAGCGAAGGGGATAGAGGAGGTATATGATCCCCACCATAAGGAATAACATTAAAAGGGGTAGTACTGCCCGCGGTTGACCCTTGCAAGGGATCGTTAGATCTCCCTGCCCCCAGACCCATGGTATGTAAAGTAGAGTAAGTAAGAACTGAATTTGTATCAAAGTCGAGCATCCCATATGAGAAGGGAGTGCCTGTCGCATTCTGAGTGAACAAAATAGTGGTCGAAGCCGTTAAAGGTATCAGACCATTGCCCAAAGTCGTGGGTGTCAGGAAAACTGAGGTCCTGACTGGCAAAGGTGGGGGAGGAGGTATGATGCCCCCTCTAGTAGTAGTTGCAATGGGAGTATAGGGAATCCTGGATGAAGTAGCAACATTCACTTCCATTGCCGCTCGCTGAACAAATTGGCGCTCATAAGATGTCACCTCGGGAGGGACAATTTGAATTAAAATCGGCGTTGACAAGTTGATGATAAGAGGATTTGTTGCCTTGAAACCTTTGGTCTTGAGGTTAGAAATGATGGATACCTCTGGTGCTGGAAAGTATCCCATCAGAGCATGATCGATTATAGTTTCTTGCAGCCCAGTCGCTTCGAACGATCCTTCTTGATCAAGTCTTCACCTCAATGGTGGCATAGATGGCTCCAAAGTAACTGATGACGGGCCTTGAAGCCTTCGCGACCGACATAGGTGTTGATCTTCCACTTTGTGAAATGATCAACTGACATAATGAGGGTTGACTAGCGTGGAACACAAAGCACTCACTAAAAGTTTCCTAAAGATAAATTAATCATTCAACTAACTAGTGGGAAGGATGGTTACACCAATCAACACTAGAGCAACTAACTGGTGTAAGTGCACCTCGAACATGGAAGCACCCTCCCGGTATACTCTACGAAGCACGATCTGACATCCACCCTAGGTATCACGGTATACCCCCCTAGTCACCTGTGTAAGTCCGTAAAATATGATCAACTAGGTTTCCAACTCCCAGTCAGTCATCGGGCGGGTACAATCGACAATCAGATAGATCATAATGAGAAGGATAACAAGTCCGAAGCCCTTCAAGGATGCCAAAGGCAATTGGTCCGTAAGACAACTGAGGATCTCAAACGGATTCAAGGTCCACAAATCTATGTAGGTAAATGCAATCAGTATTGTTCCCAAAAAAGACCCTCAATATACAATCCCCACTATGTTCAGTCCAACTTTGGAGGGGTTATCTCCTCTGTCTTTCCTCATGCAACCTCATGTTTATCCCCTGTGTTAGAGGGGGGGCCTAGCTGTTAAGCCCTAATATTGGCTCACTGCCCCTTAATTGGGGCATATTAGATTAGTAATGTTATTTTATTTATGTCAGCTTTAGGCCATTAGTTGTAATTATACCTCCTAGTCTCCTATATATACCAAGGAGACATTTTCATTTTGAATCATCTTGTACTTGAACATTT
>SNQJ01S0014872.1:111849-131780 GCA_010110895.2 Picea sitchensis
TCAAGCAAGCCAAGAAGGATAATAAATTATCACCAAAGTACTATGGCCCTTATAAGGTGTTGCAAAAGATTGGTATTATGACATACAAATTAGAGCTTCCTGCATCTTCACGAGTACACCTAGTTTTCCATGTTTCATGCTTAAATAAGGTTATAGGCGATAAGATCCCGGTTCAAACTATATTGCCAAAACTTGATGAGGAAGGAAAAATCATATTGGAACCTGAAGCCTTCACTGACACAAGAATTCACCATCTGAGGAATAGATCCATTTTAGAGTATATCATTAAATGGAGGAAACTATCGACTGAAGATTCCAATTGAGAAGATGAGTCTTTTATACAAAAGCATCCAGAGTTACTCAAGCATTGCAGACAACACTTGTCTCAAGGGGAGGGGCATGTTAAGCCCTAATATTGGCTCACTACCCCTTAATTGGGGCATATTATATTAGTAATGTTATTTCATTTATGTCGGCTTTAGGCCATTAGTTGTAATTATACCTCCTAGTCACCTATATATACCAAGGAGACATTTTCATTTTGAATCATCTTGTACTTGAACATTTAAGTGGGGTAAAAGGAGGTTGCCCCCTCGAAGAGGGTTATTATCTGAAATTGTATCTTTTTCAAGGCGTTGGGTACTTTT
This sequence comes from Picea sitchensis, assembly GCA_010110895.2. NCBI lineage: Eukaryota > Viridiplantae > Streptophyta > Pinopsida > Pinales > Pinaceae > Picea > Picea sitchensis. Next base: position 112,497 of record SNQJ01S0014872.1, read on the forward strand.
TCTGAGGTTTTTCTATGCTATATTGGTATTTGGTTCTTAACACTAGCTAACTCTTACGACGCTGGACTTAAGACACTCCCTATCTCAGACTGCAATGTTTGTTTTAAATGGCCTTGAAGAGTTTCCTCTTCACACCTAATTCAAGGCCCTAAAACCCTAAACTATCCGGTGAAAAGTCTAATATATTTTAAGTTAACCGTTAATTTTAAGGCTTTATTTACGTAAAGGATGTGGTCGTTCAACTAATGGTGTTATGAAGAGACGAATAAGGAAGAGAAATTTAAAGCATTTGAAAGCAAAAAGATACTTCGAACTTAAAGCAAAGCTTGTAAAACTCTTCGTAAAATTCAACTTTTCTTAATCAATGTTTCAAGATCTTGTAATTAAAAGTTTCCTAAAAAGTGCTTTTCTTTGACTAAGCAAAACTACTTGTATTTCAGGAAATAAAAAAAAACTTTGAAGCGAAGATTCTTTTTCTTCTGCAAGCAAACAACCTAAGCTACTTTACCAAACTAAATGCAAGAAAATAAATTCTTTTTTTATTTTTCGAACTGCTTTAACAAGAAAAACTAAAGTATAAATCTTTTTTTTTGTTTTTCAAAGAAAGAAACAGGAAAAAAGAGAAAATTGAAACCAAGATTGATAGAGACCCTAAGCCAAATGTGTAAACTCAGGGATTCAAACAAGAAACCAAAAGGAGGATCTAAAACTTGACAATTTACTCTAAACCTTTAGGGCAAACAAAAGAAAACTAAGAAACAAGTTAACCGAAACTTTAACCCAAGCTATGGCCAAAGACAAAGACTCTGACGGGTTCAAGAAAGTCTTAAGAAGCCTAAACTTCTATCAGGAAAGAGACAAACTTCTCTTAGTTAAAAAACACTTTCAAGACACAGAGATGTAGGTTGTTGCATCAACAACCTACGTATGTACGTGGGATGTCTACTATGCAGAGCGTGTATGTACGCATGCTGTCTACTCTGTAGAGTGCATATGTACGCGTGCTGACCCAAAATAGGGTGTGTACACGTCCGAGACTTTTCAAAAATAAAAAGACTAGGCAGACTGACATGGCAGGGAAAACTGGTAGGCACCTTACAGGTGACCAGAGACCCTTAAAAGACTCAGTAAACTTGTCTGAAACTCAAAAGGCAATCAAGAGCCAATTAAAAACCCAAAAAACCTCCCTCTAAAACCCTAGAGAGACTCCCTAGTGGAGTCGCCAATTCTGCTAGCGGGAAAATCCCCCTATAACTATACCAGGGTTCTAAGTATAGACAGAGAAATGACTCTCTTAAAAGTCAATCTAATTCCTACACTACCCCAAACATTCCAAAATAGATGAACATAAAGCAATGAAAGAGTAAGTCAGAAACTGTACCTTTAGTCCAATGTTTAGTGTTGACCTCCTCAAGATTTGTAACTCCCAAGGCTACAAGTCTCCTCCCAAAGCTGACATACATCCACAACTAGGCAAACAAGGCTACAAAAATTCTATTTCTATTCATCAATTAGGGTTAGATATCATTCATTATGCATAAACCAAATAAAAGACATAAAGATATCATTTGGGACAAGGAAACAAATTATTTTATTCAATACTCAAAGATTGGAAATAACAACCTTTACAGGCCGACGCTCTGCGAACCTGGTTCGGGCTCCTCTTGACAATGCTCCAAGTGCACCTTCCAAATGGCTTCTCTCACTATCTGCTGATCACCTCAAGGGAAGGGAATGGATTGTATGGGATAAAAGGGATAGAGAGGAAATGTTGAGGCAAGAACTCAAAAAAGGTTGCAAATACTTGGGCAAGGAGGGAAAGGGAATTTGGGCAGACATTCACCATTCTAATTGTGGAATGAGACCCCAAGACCTCCTTTTATATGACAAAAGGATAGTTATTCGGTTGGGGGACGGGCTATAGCAGGTGAATTGGTTGGGAAACCTCCAATAACCCATAAATTCCACCGAATTCCTCTCAACTTTTTATTTTTTGCAAATTTTGGAGGTATACACGGGTTGTTTAGTGTGCAACTAGCGTATGTACGTGGGTTGTCTTGTATGCAACAAGCGTGTGTATGTGGGAAGTAGTGCAGCAGGGCGTGTACATGCTCCAAAAAATGCTTTTTTAAATAAAGTTCCTCAGTAGTGATTTGACAAATTATGCAAGTAGGAGGGCCAATGCCATGTATGCATGAGTAGGGAATTTTAGGGCTATAACAATAATCATCTTGTCTTTTTTCTTTCTTCTATATTTGCTTGTTCAAGATCCTTGGTTCTGACATGAATTTTGAGTTGATGCAATGATAAACATGGTTTTTTGTTTCTATTGGTTGGTTTTCTATCAATATTCTTGGTCATTTTCATCTATGTCTATGTTTTCAAAGTCGTGTATTATTTTTTAATCATGTTTGCTATAAGCTTATTCTGTACCTAGTTCATTGTTAATTACTTCAATGTTAGGTATACCGTTCTCTTCTTTTATAATGAACTTCTCTTTAGTAAGACTGTTGATTTGACGTGATGATGAACATGCTCTCATGCTAAAGCTGGTAAGTTTAGTATCATGTTCTATAGCCTTTTCTTGCATGACCAAATTGTTTCTAACAAGAGTTTTGACCCTATGCAGAGATGGTTTTTTTTTGTGTTTGGTACTTTCGAAAATAATTTTGGATGTATGTCAATACTTGTCCCTATTTGTTCCAATTGTTCAAAATGAAAATGATTTACGTTTGTTTTATATTGGAAAATGTTAAATACCTCTAGGTCTTTGTTTAATGAGCAAAATTGAGTTAAAATGGTTGATGTCTTAGCAGACCATATGTATATATCTATATTCAAGATGTAGCATAGCCAATCATAAACACATCTACATTTATTTTTTCATATGGTAATGCCAATTGTACAATGTAGCCTTTCCAATTTACTATTTCAATGAATCTTCTCATTGCATAATTGTTCATGTATTTTTCTATGCATCTCATTGCAAAATAATCATTATGCATTATTCCTTTACAAAAAGTCTGTGCAATTATGTATCATAGATATGGTACATATTCATTTCGTTTCAAATGGCATATTGTTTCAAAAAGGCTTTCACCATAATACTCATGAATCGAAAGGCTTAGTTAAATCCATTTTTTATCATGGTATCCTATACTTGCATCCATTGATATTCCATTTCTTCATATTTTGTGTACTCTTTATATGTTCACGATCAAAGAATGTTGGTTTTTTTTGTGTGTGCATAAAAGTGGTTAGAAATGTCTAGCAATTGGGTTCTCATCATGAAACAATCTGTCATAGGTTTCTTTGCTTAGTTTTGAATTGAAAATGCAAATAACTTCTCATTTTTGTCTTTGACCAAAGTCTTATCGGAACTTTTAGCCAAATTTGATAACCGATTTATGCAAAATATGTCCCCCCATAGTCCTCTTAGCTTGGGCATTAAAGAGTTGAAGTTTATTTTGACAAATTTTTCAAATAAACATTTTTATCATTGATATTATCCATTTCTATTAATGATTATATGTTTAATTCATGTTGATAAGATAATATTGCTTTAGCATCATGTTTTTGCAAACAATTTATTAAATGTTGTATTGTTCCTTCTCATAATTTTATTGATGTGTATCTAAAATGCAAAAGGATCTAAATAAAATCAAACAAGTAATCTCCTATAGCATATGCAAATTTGTTTAAGAAAAATAGATTATGCTTTTCTAGAATTTCACCAATACTTTCCTTTTTCATATGCAATGGAAAATTTTCCATTGATCCTTTAGCAACTATGTTTCCAAGATGTTCTGATTCAATGTCATGTATCACTTTGTGAATAAATTAATACAAGCATTCCTCAATAAGGTCTCACGACAAACAACTGAATAGAATAAAGAATTGCATGCTATAGAGAAATAAAAATTACAAGGGGATGATTGCTTATACTAATTCTACCAAGATACACTACTTCACAAATAATGTGGCATTTGGACAATAACAACTAGTTTCTTAGAGTAGCAAATGCATCTCTTGCAACTATGTTTTTTATAATTACTGAGCAAATCGACATTCAATAGTCAACGTAATTGTATCTGACAAGCACATTATTCTTTAGATTAGATACAGATTCAATCACTATTGTCTTGATCAATGTTTAGACATTACTTTTAGGTAGAGTCACAATTTTGTTTTAGCTACAATGGAAACGTTTTGAAGGTTATAAATTGAATCATCCAAGGTGTAACTAGGACCATGGAAATGAATATGCCACGTGATGAATCAAATAGCCTTTAAGGTCGAATCAAATTTAAGCCATTGAAGGGCCTTAGTCAAGGAACAAAGTTGTTGGATAGTTGAAGTGCATATCGTAGTTTCTATAACATTATGCTATAAAATTTTAATCCCAAAATCTCATCTGGTCTACAGGATGTAAACTGAGGTACAAAATTTGCTTTAGGGACGCATGGTAGCACTATGCAATTGAAGTCCATATGACAATTTTTGCAACATTATGCCACAACTATTTAATTCTGAAATCCTCATCTACTTTGCATGATGTAACCATAGGGTGTGATAATTTCTTTAGAGAGCTATGGTAATATTGTATAGTTGAAGTCCATCTGATAGTTTTTGCAACATTTTCAAAATCTATAACTAGAGATCTATCCCTCTCATTTTACATCATAGTTTCTAGAAGAACTTTTTAATTCCAAAATCCTCATCTATTATGGATGATGTAACCATAGGTGTGATATTTTTTTTAAGTACCCATGGTTTAAGTCAAGTTTAGTATATATGTGGGTTGCAAAAAATTGTCATAATGACATCAATGAATTGAGATTCACCCTATGACTTTAAATGAGGCTTGCTCATAATAAAGCTAATAATGTCAATGAAGTAAGAAATTGATGAAATCATGCATTTAAATCAAGTTGACTCATAATTGGGATATAGAGATCTCTCCGTCTTATTTTATATGAGGCCATCTAAAAATCTTCATAATCATGTCAATTACTTGAGATTCCCTTAGTTAATTATTATACATTACTCTTAACTAAAGTGACTTTTTTTCCTTAGCGATGATGGAAACCTTCTCAATGTTATAGTTTGAATTGTCTAAGGTATACGTAGAATTGCGTCAATGAACATACTCTCTTTGAAAATTGGAGTGACTCTAAGTTGTATAAAAGCTTTAGCTAGAGAACAAAGTTGCAGTTTAAAATATCCCAATTTCTACATTGAGGAACTAAGAAAAACAGAGTTGTTCCAAAGACCATTAAGAGGGTGAGGGTGGAAACATGAAGATCGCAAGGGACATGAACGTAGTCGCTTGATAAAATCCAAAGGGAGAGGGTTTAACACTCACCCGTTGTCGGTGAGGGGTGAGAATATGAGAAAATCACCTTGGTTTATGTCAAGATTAGTTTATATGTGGGTAAAAAAACATTTTCATAATGATGCCAATGACTTGAGATTTACCCCTATGACTTTATATGAGGCTTTTTCATGATCAAGATAATGATGTTAATGAAGTAAGAAATCTACGATATCATGCATTTAAGTCAAGTGGACTCATAATTAAGATATTGTGATCAATAACTAGAGATCTCACCCTCTTATTTCATATGAGGCCAACTAAAAATCTTCATAATCATGTCAATTACTTTAGATTCCCCTAGTTAATGTTTATGCATTACTCTTGGCTAAATTGACTAGTTTTCCTTAGCGATGATGGAAATCTTCTCAAGATCTGAATTGTCCAAGGTATAAGTATAACCATGTTAATGAACATGCTCTCTTTGAAATTTGGAGTGAATGTAATTTGTTGAAAAGCTTTAGCTAAAGAATAAAGTTGTAGTTTGCAATGTCGCAGTTTCAGGAACAACATGCTACAACTTTTTAATTCCAAAACCCTCAATTGCTTTGCATGATGTAATGAGATGTGTGATATTTTCATGTGTTCATCTATCTCCATGCTCATCAAGCTTTGTGGAAGAAACAAAAATTGCTAACATTTGTTGTGCATGATGTAATGAGAGGTGCGATATTTATGTGTGCTTAGCTATCTCCCCACTCATCAAGCTTTGTGGAAGGAAGAAAGATTGTTGAGGGATCAAGAGATGTAAGGTACCTTCTATTGCTAGATTTTGTGGGTTTGAGCCAACTATAAAGGAAAGTAGGTAGTTCGATGCTTTCCCTTTGAATTTTACACTTTGAGTAATACCAACCTACCAAAAGCAATTGCAATTCCTATCGGGATACATATTGTAGTCTGGATCATCTAATATTTAAGTAAAACTATGTAAACGAACACACTCTATTTGAAAGTTGGAGTGACTCTAAGTTGTTGGAAAGCTTTAGCCATAAAACAAAGTAATATCACATAGTTGATATCCATATTATCTTCAAAGATGCAATGAATAATAGTCATTGTATACCTACAGTCAAAGAAAATAGTCGTATCATTATTCTGCATGGTGTAACCATAAGTGCAATACTTTTTTTACGGACCCATGGTTCAAGTCAAGTTTAGTTTATATGTGGGTAGAAAAAAATGTCATAATGATGTCAATGGCTTAATATTTTCCCATATGACATTATATGAGGCTTTCTCATAATCAAGATAATGATGTAGATGACGTAAGAAATCAATGATATCGTGCATTTAAGTCAAGTTAACTCATAATTGCGATATTGATATCAATAACTAGATATCTCTCCCTATTATTTCTTATGAGGCAAACTAAAAATATTCACAATCATGTCAATGACCTAAGATTCCCCTAGTTAATGTTTATGCATTACTTTTAACTAAAGTGATTGGTTTTCCTTAGCAAGGATGGAAACCTCCTCAAGGTTTTAGACTAAATCATCCCAGGTATAAGTAGAATTATGTTAATGAACATGCTCTCTTCAAAATTTGGAGTGAATCTAAGTTGTTGGAAAGCTTTAGTTAGAGAATAAAATCATATCATGTAGTTGAAATCCAAATTATCTTCAAGGTTGTAATGAATCCTAGTCACTGTAATCCTTCAGTCAAAGAACAAAGTCGTATCATGATTGGAGCTTGGATAAAAGTCATATCGGAGAGAAAGAGACATCTTGAAAGTAGGTTTAGAAGAATTCCAAACTACAAAAAGAAATTACAATGCTTGTTAATTTTACATTCTGAAAACATGTATGCTTTGAAGTAGACAATCGAGTTCCATCATTTTCTTAGCCTCGAGTTGTTTTTATGCCTTCCATCATCCAACAATCTCCTATAGCATATATGAAATTGTTTAAGTGAAATAGATTATGCTTTTCTAGAATTGTATTGATACTTTCCTTGTTCATATGCTATTGAGACTTTTTCATCGATCAAATAGCCATTGAATTTCCAAGACGTTCTAATTCACTAGCATGTATCACTTTGTGATAAACTTAATACAATCATTACTCAATGAGGTCTTGTGACAAAGAAATGGATAGAATACAAAAATTCACGCTATAGAGAAATGTGAATTACATGGGGACGATTTCTTATACTAGTTATAACAAGACACACTACTCCAGAGACAATATGACATTTGGACAATATCAACTCTTTGCTTAAAGTAGCAGATGCATTTCTTCCAACTATGTTTATTTATAATTGCAAAGCAAACCAACATTCGATAGTTAACATAATTGTTTCTGACAAGCACATTATTCTTTAGGTTAGATAAAGATTCAATCACTATTGTCTTGATCTATGTTTAGACATTACTTTAGGTAGAGTCACTAATTTGAAGTCCATATGAAAATTTCCGCAACATTCTCAAGATCAATAATTGGAGATTTGTCGGTCTTGTTTTATATTGTAGTTTCTAGAACAATATGCTACAACTTTTTAATTCCAAAATCCTCATCTATTATGCACGATGTAACCATAGGTGTGACAATGTTTTTAGGTACCTATGGTTTAAGTCAAGTTTAGTTTATATGTGGGTAGTGAAAAATTGTCATAATGACGTCAATGACTTGATATTCACCCTTATGAATTTATATGAGGCTTGGTCATAATCAAGCTAATGATGTCGATGAAGTAAGAAATCGATGATATCGTCCATTTAAGTCAAGTTGACTCATAATTGGGATATTAAGATCAATAAATGGACATATCTCCCTCTTATTTTATATGAGGCCAACTAAAAATCTTCATAATCATGTCAATTATTTGATATTCCCCTAGTTAATGTTTATGCATTACTCTTAGTTAAAGTGACTAGTTTTCCTTAGCGATGGAAACCTTCTGAAGGTGTCTGAATTGTCTAAGGTATAATTAGAACTATGTCAATGAACATGCTCTATTTGAAAGTTGGAGTGAATCTAAGTTGTTGAAAATCTTTAGCCCGAGAACAAAGTTGCAATTTGCAATGCCGCAATTTATAGGTTGAGGGACAGAGAGAAATGTAGTCGCTTTGAAGACCATCGAGAGGGTGAGAGTGGAAACACGAAGACCATAAGGGAGAGGAACATAGTCTCCTAATAAAAACCAAAGGGAGAGGGTTTTAAATCCCCCCCATTGTGGGTGAAGGGAAAGGATATGAGACACTCACCTTGTTTTATGTCAAGTTTAGTTTATATGTGGGTAGCAAACAATTGCCATAATGACGTCAATGACTTGAAATTCATCCCTATGACTTTATATGAGGCTTGTTCCTAATCAAGCTAATGATGTTGATGAAGTAATAAATCTATGATATCATGCATTTAAGTCAAGTGGACTCATCATTGAGATGTTGAGATCAATAAGTGAAGATCTCTCCCTCTTATTTTACGTGAAGCCAACTAAAAGCCTTCATAATAATGTTAATTACTTGAGATTCCCCTAGTTAATGCTTATGCATTACTCTTAGCTAAAGTGATTGGTTTTCCTTGGATATGATGGAAACCTTCTCAAGGTTCTAGTTTGAAATATCTAAGATACAAGTAGAACTATGCCAATGAGCATGATCTCTTTGAAAGTTGGAGTGAATCTAAGTTGTTGAAAATCTTTAGACAAAGAACAAAGTTGCAGTTCACAATGTTGCAACTTTTGGAACAACATGCTACAAAATTTTAATTCCAAAATCCTCATTTTCTCTGCATGATATAACGAGAGGTGTGATATTTTCATGTGCTTAGCTATCTCCTTTCTCATCAACCTGTGTGGAAGGAACAAGTATTTTTGACATTTTCTCTGCATGATGTAACCAACGGTGCAATATTTTCGTGTGCTCAGCTATCTCTCTGCTCATCAAGCTCTGTGAAAGGAAGAAAGATTTATAATGGATCAAGAGATTCAAGGTACATTCCGTTGTCGAGGAATGTAAGGTACTTTCTTTTGTCAAGGGATGCAAGGTACCTTTTATTGATGAGGGATGTAAGGTACCTTCTATTGCAGGATTCTATGGGTTGGATCCAGCTATAAAGGCAAGTAGGTAGGCCAATGATTTTCCTTTGAATTTTACATTTTGAAGAATAACAACCTACCAAAAATAATTGCAATGCATGTCAAGATATCGATTGTAGTCTGAATCGTCTAAGGTTTAAGTAAAACTATGTGAATGAATCCTCTCTTTGAAAGTTGGAGTGAATCTAAGTTGTTGGAAAGCTTTAGCTAGAGACTAAAGTAATATCTCATAGTTGAAATCCATATTGTCTTCAAGGTTGTAATGAATATTAGTCATTGTATACCTTCAGTCAAAGAATAGAGTTGTATCTCTATCTTACATGGTGTAAGCATAGGTGCGATATGTTTTTTTGAGACCCGTGGTTTAAGTCAAGTTTAGTTTATATGTGGTAGCAAAAAATTGTCGTAATGATGTAAATGATTTGATATTTGCCACTATGAATTTATATGAGGCTTGCTCATAATTAAGCTAATAATGTTGATGAAGTAAGAAATCGATGATATCATGCATTTAAGTCAAGTTAACTCATAATTTGGATATTGAGATAAAATGCTGAATTTTACATTTTGAAGAATAACAACCTACTGAAAATAATTGCAATGCATGTCAGGGTATAGATTGTAGTCTAAATCGTCTAAAGTTTAGGTAAAACTATGTGAATGAATTTGCTCTTTGAAAGTTGGAGTGAATCTAAGTTGTTGGAAAGCTTTAGCTAGAGAATAAAGTAATATCACACAGTTGAAATCCATATTGTCTTCAAGGTTGTAATGAATATTAGTCATTGTATACCTTCAGTCAAAGAATAGAGTCGTATCTCTATTTTACATGGTGTAACCATAGGTGTGATACTTTTTTTTGAGACCCATGGTTTAAGTCAAGTTTAGTTTATATGTGGTAGCAAAAAATTGTCATAATGATGTAAATGATTTGATATTTGCCATTATGAATTTATATGAGGCTTGCTCATAATTAAGCTAATAATGTTGATGAAGTAAGAAATCGATGATATCATGCATTTAAGTCAAGCTAACTCATAATTTGGATATTGAGATGAAATATTGAAGATCTCTTCCTCTTATTTTATATGAGGTCAACTAAAAATCTTCATCAACATGTCAATGACTTGAGATTTCCCTAGTTAATGTTTATGCACCACTTTTAGCTAAAGTGTTTGGTTTTCCTTAGTGATGATGGAAACCTCCTCAAGGTTGTAGTATGAATCGTCTAAGGTATAACTAGAACTATGCCAATGAGCATGCTTTCTTTGAAAGTTGGAGTGAATCTAAGTTGTTGGAAAGCTTTGGCAAGAGAACAAAGTCATATCTTGTAGTTAAAATCCATATCATCTGCAAGGTTGTAGTGAATCCTATTCATTGTAAAAATAACTTCAATCAAAGAACAAAGTCATATTGTGAATGGATCTCTGGTTTCGAGTAATAGGTTGGCGACTAACCCTTAGCAACCTCGACTACTTTCACAAAGGTTTGGGGGTTTATTTCTATATGAAAAGCTTGTCTATGAGGTATGGTTTAGTTTTTAGCGTCGTTTAGAGATGGTAGGTTATGACCTTGAAGTGGTAGAGTGTTGTCAAACCCTAAATGCATTGTTTATTGTTGTCGTATCCTCTCCTTTAATGGAAGAAGAATGTGTGGATTACGAGGTGGATCAAATCGAGGGTGATGACGTTTTTGTCAGTGATGAAGAGTTCATAAAATCACAGATCCACTGTCGAATCTCCTCCAAAGTGGTCTTAGGATCATCCAATGGTTGTGATGAGATGCATGCGTTGTTGGGTGCTAGTTTTGACCTTTCATAAGCACCCTTCATTTCCATTTTTACCTACTAAACCTCTACTTTTTGCCCATTTTGTCTAATCCATTGTTTTCAAAGTACAAATCATGTAATAAGTTGATGCTTTTGAAAGAACCCTTTAGTTTTACTAGTAAACATTATTTTAGACTATCCTTGCAAACTAATTACGTTAATTCAACATTTACCAGAATTAACCTTGTTTTGCAAGAATATTACAGGAATTGAAGGTTTGGTGAAAATTTTATTTCACCTCCTTCACAACAGTCAGAACCCAATGCTCAATGCAAGTCAAAACCAATAGGCAGTTATTACAGGAAATTCACAGAGTTACCAACAGACAGTTATTACAGGAAATACGCAGGAATCATAGGTTAACATAGGTGGTTTTGCAACATCATTTGCGAGCATATAAAGGAAAATATCGAAAATAAAGAACATGGGTTTTGTCGAGAACATGCCCATTTAGGTGATATATGGGGCATATTTCCCAAAAAGTGCATTATGTGGGTTGTATGAGCGTTTCTTTAAACAAAATTTCCCATAATTTCCTATAGCGGTCGATTTTCAAAATCACATGTTAAGGGTTGCACCCAACCAAGGAATAAAATATGTTTTCAAGATCCATAGATGAGGGCATAGAGATAGCAATTCTGTTAGATATAATTTCATATATATAAATAGGATGAGCATATGTATGGTGGGGGTTCCATATTTTTATTGTGAAAGCATATGGCTGAAGACACATTATAATTGCTAGTTTTGACATTGATGCTAAATACAAAGGAGTTCTGAACAATTTGATGAATTATATCTTTCACAGAACATGCATTTTTTTTGAACAACATATTTTGGGATGCCCCCCCTGGTCTATGTTGTATTTCTGTAAGTTGTTTTAGAAGTAGTTTTCATAACTTGCATTCATTTCCTATAGATGCACAATTGTTGTAACTTCTAGTAGGTGCAGAATTCTAGATTACATGCAAGGTTACTTTGTGTATGGTAAAGCGATTGTTTAGGATGATGATGTTAAGACAACCAAATCATTGAATGGTATTCATCTACTGCACTATACCAACATTTATCACATAATATACTCAAGATTAAACTAAGCATGTAGGTTTTCTTACTTGCACATTTCATTTCAATGTGAAATATATTGAGTTTCCTTCTAGCCAACGTTTTACTTATATTTATAAATACTCCTTTTTGATTTCAGAATTTGGTTGACCAAGACAAAGTGCATTTGTGAGAAAGCACCCAGAGTGACTTCTTGTAATCTGAGTCCCTACCATTTGATGGTCAAATCTGAGTGACTGTAATCATAGGAATTGATTTATGATGATGAGTTTGGCATTTTACTACTTTGATTTTAGTAGGAGTTCTTAGGTAATTTCAAGATTAGTTTTGCACATATTGTGCCAGTGTCTCATAAGTTTACCTACCAAGATTGATAATAAATTTTGAGGAATCTAGACCACGAGATCAACCCAACATTTTGGCGCCGTTTCCAGGGAGGCACTAAAGGAATCACTTTTGAGATTGCAAGTTTTTCTGTTTTTCTTTGGTCCTTAGTATTTTTCTTGCTTTTTTTTTCACCAACATTTACGACTTGGAGGAGGAGAAACGATAAGATGAGAGCTAAGAACCTGCACATCTACTTTAGTGGGTATCTCCGAGCTCTCGTCATGTTGGGACTGTAAGTGTTTTGCCTTTTATGCAAGTTTTTGTTCATGGAAAGAAAGATAACTCATGTCAACATACAACCTGGTGATAACCAAGTCTTATTAGCATGAGGACATTCGAACACATGATCATATTTTTCTTTAAGTTTGTTTAGTGTGGTGTGTTTTGTCGATTTCATTTATTTCTTTGAGATAGAGGAGTATTTGTTTTTGTAAAAACCCGCCATATACTAATTCATTTATGAGAAGAACCTCTGGACCAACAAAAGAACTTAAATATGTTCAAAAATTGTTGAGCAAAGAAGGGGCTCATCACTACAAGGAATTTCTTCAACCCTTGTTCCAATGTCAGAGTCATAACTAAAGAGAAAATTGCTTTTCAGGAAGAGCAGAGAACCCATGAACAAATCCAAAAAGAGGCACAAGAATCATGGACATTAGCCGATGAAGAGAAAAAGTTGGAACCTGAAATTGAATAGTTTCTTGCATGCCTGTCACCAGATTATATATATGAGGAATACATCTCAGAAGATCTGTATAGCATGGTAATGGAAGATATTGAAGATGGAAGACTAGGAAATCAAGATTACATTGAATCTTGGTTCAAGATAGTCATCAAGCCCTAACACTCCATTCTTCAACAATTCTTGGCACTCAATTCACGTGAACAATTGGCCCCTCCTATCTTGGTGTTCATTAAGGTATATTTTCCAGATCTTGATATGGGTACAATTGAGATCTTGTTCCTTAAATGGTTTCACTAGAAATACTCATATACTTGAAATAATTGTTTTTTTCAAGTAGGATAGGGTAGCATAGGAAAATGAATAAATAAAAATAAATAAGTAAAGACGAACATAATCTTTTGTTGTGAAAACCAAATTTTCTGGTGCAGCCTAGCAAGATTCTAGTCAGAAAACCAGGCAACTAGCTGGCTAGATTCCAAATAAAGCATGTTGGTGATGTCTCTTCAGTTTTCTAGTTCCATGCTCAGTTGGATGATGGGAGATATATTAAGGATTTCCTTCCAGCAAGTTTTAACCCATTGACTTCAACAACATTTTAGTCCTTCATAACAATAGTTTAGTTATAGCAACATGATACAGATTGTTTCAAGTTTCTTCAAAGTAGTCATCCTCAACACAATTCAAATTTATCACAACAACCACTTCAAGATAATACAAAGTGCACTCATCCCTCAAGCACCGTTAAAGACTATCCATGCACATATAAGAATCCTTACTTCATTTGCATGAGGACATGCAAAGATCTCGGTGTGGAGGAGAGAAACAACAGTTTCTAGAATTTCAAGCGAGGCAGAGAAACAACAATTCATTTTGGTTCCATAGTTCATATAATTTTCACTGCAGCTAAGGAACACCGTCAATTCCTCTGATAAAATACTTCATTCATTTCAGTAGAAAATTACGGTCAATTTCTGTAATAGCAAAAGGAATTCCAACAATTGAAGACCGGTTCAACAAAAAATGCAGAATATTCAAAGTTGAACCATATTACAGACATCTTCAACATCATCCTTTCAACAACAGTTTTCAACATATAGCTCATGATTTTACTATAATTTATGCAGCTCAAGATTAATTTTAGTGCAACCAAAGATAAAATTCTACAGATTTTTTTCACAGTTTGGTTCCTCACTTTTGCAGCGATTAAAGATCGTAGCATATTTTCATTTTGTTATCAACATTAAAGTTGTTTTTCTGTAGCATATTTCAAACATTCATTTCTTCACAAAAAAATAATACTATTAGCACTTGCAATAAAGATTTCATTCATATCATCAAAGTAATTATAGTAATTTCCTGTAAAAATTCCAGTTATCAAAGGAAAAAATGAAGACCGGTGCATAAATAGATAAAATATTCATAGTCGACTAGAGACAACTCAATATTTATACAGAGTCTTCCAATCAAACTATGGAGCAACATCTTCTAGTGAGGGTAAGAATAATGCAAAGGAACAGTTCTTTTATATTTGTTTACTTGTTAAAACTCAGATAAGTTTCAAAATACAACTATTACTGAAACCTATTTGATACATGCCTACCTCATTGAATCATATGCAAGGTTATTCTAAAATCATGTTATCCTATAACAACAATATGGAAATTTGAAAATGGATTACCACATAATCATATGATATATAATTTTTCCTCCTAATTCGTCATGTCTTCCTATAATCACGATTTTAGTTGCCAATCGTTCCAACCATATCCTTGATTGTGAAAAATGATTGTTCAGTGAAGATTCTTCACCACCGTCGTCACAACCATGTAATAGATCTTATAAGCCATGACTAAAACTTCTATTGCAATTTGATGTGCTGTACATTTCAAATTCGGTGAAATGGTTTTAACACCACTCCACACTCTCGTATTTTGCATAACTTCGCATTTTTCGCCGACTTTGTTCTCTTACTTCTGTAACTCTATACCCTTACCTCTGCAATCATCGAACCGTAGAACTTGATAATCCAACATATGGAGGATATGTAGACCTCATTTGTGGTCCGTTATGAACCTCAAGGAACGAGGATACTAGATGAATTTCCAACCTATCGAATTGTAATTCAAAGGCTGGACTATTAGAGTTATTTGAAAAGTTCTAGGGCCACAACATATCAGTTACTATGGAATTTGCAGATTCGTTTAATGGAAGAACAATAATGGTGGGGGATTTGAAAATTTCCATATCATAAATATCTTTGGCTCAGATTACAGGGTTGCAACAAAATGACAAAAAATGGTTTAATAATCAAAGGTTAAAATGAAAAGGATGGAATGTTTTTCTTAGTAAGACACATCAAAACCCTAATTGGACCAAAGGCATCCCACAAAGTTGGCTTGTAGACCCTTGGAAATATCTGATGTTCTTCATTAAAAAATACTTGACATGCAAAGGGAGGTACACTATCATATTCCTCTATCATTTTCGATTATTATAGCATTTAAAAGATAAAAACAAGAGGGTTAATATACCTTATTTCCTGTTAAAAAGCTTAACTAAGATGGTTGTTGGGATTCAAAAACAACCACCTAACAAAGAGAGGTTTATGTATCATCATGCTTTGGTCAAACTCATTGTGCTAGATAAGTTGGAAAAATTAGGAAAGGCTAGGCCATTTCGAAAGACAATGTAACAAAAAAAAGGAGTAATGAAGAAAACTTGGCTAAGTTAGTCATAAAACAAGGAAGTTTAGTGAAACATAAGGAGGTGACAATTGATCCAGAAGTTGGAAAATGAGAACATACTTGGGATGCAAAGCATGTCTTAGAGGAGTTACCTCATTTTGAGGAAATTCATGAATAAAACATACTAGAGATAGAAATTCTCCCAATTGATACCAAATATGTTGTTGAGGATCTTAATGCAAAGCTACAGAGGAAAAAAAAAAAAAAGATAGTTAAATTGAAGCAAACAGAGGGAGAACTGGAAATTTTGGAAAGAGTTATCAAAACAAAAAAATGAACAACTCAAGGAACATAGTGCAGAGCTAAGGAAAAAAAGTATGACGAGCTTAGAGTTAGGGAGAAAATTTTTGAAATTTTGATTTAGAAAAATACAATGCAATACCAGTGCATGAGGACATACCCTATCATCTGTCTGGGGGAGATGTTGGGTGCTAGTTTTGACCTTGCATCAACACCCTTCATTTCCATTTTTACCTACTAAACCTCTACTTTTTTCTCATTTTTATCTAATCCATGGATGCCAAAGTACAAATCAGGTAACAAGTTGTTCCTTTTGAAATAAACCTTTAGCTTTACCAGTAAACAATATTTTAGACTATCCTCACAAACTAATTACCTGAATTCAACATTTACTAGAATTAACCATGTTTTGCAAGATTATTACAAGAATTGAAGTTCTGGGTACCTCCATTAGTTCAAATAAAAAATTTCCTATTGGAGATGATTCATCAATGATAAAAGATGGTGAGATTTCTATTTCACCTCCTTCACAACATTTGGAACCCAACGGTCAACATAAGTCAAAACCAACATGCAATTATTATAGGAAATTCACAGAGTTACCAACAAATAGTTATTATAGGAAATACACAAGAATCACATGTTAATAGAGACAGTTTTGTGGGATCATTGTGAGCATATAATGGCGAATCGCGAAAATCTAGAACATGCCCATTTAGGTGACCATGGGGCATATTTCCAAAAAAAGTGCATTATGTGGGCTGTGCAAGCGTTTCTTTAAACAAAATTTCCCAGAATTTCCCGTAGCAACCGATTTTCAAAATCATGTGTTAAGGGTTGTGCCCAACCAAGGAATAAAATTTGTTTTCAAGATCCATAGATGAGGGCGTAGAGATACCAATTATGTTAGATTTAATTTCATATATGTAAACAAGTTGAGCAGATGTTTAGTGGGGGTTCCATATTTTTATTGACAAAGCATATGGCTAAAGGCATATTCTAACTGTTGATTTTGACATTGATGCTAAATACAAAGGAGTTTTGAACAATTTGATGAATTAGATCTTTCACACAGTCTGAGTTTTTATTAAACAACATATTCCAAGAGGCCCCCCTTATCTATGTTGTATTTCTGTAAGTTGTTTTTGAAGTAGTTTTCATAACTTGCATTCATTTCCCGTAGATGCACAATTGTTGTAATTTCTTGTAGATGCACAATTGTTGTAATTTCTCGTAGATGCAAAATTATGGATTACAAGGAAGGTTACTTTTTGTATGGTGAAGCAAATATTTAGGATGATGATGTTAATACAACCAAATCATTGAATGCTCTTCCATCTATTGCACTATTCCAACAATTCTCACATAATATACTCAATATTAAACTAATCATGTAGGTTTTCTTACTTTCACATTTCATTTAAGTGTTAAATAGATTGAGTTTCCTTCCAACCAACCTTTTACTCATATTTAGAAATACTCCTTTCTGATTTCAAAATTTAGTTGACCAAGATAGAGTGCGATTGTGAGCAAGCACCTAGAGTGACTTCTTGCAATCTGAGTCCCTACCATTTGATGGTCAAATTTGAGTGATTGTGATCATAGGAATTGATTTTTGATTACGAGTTTGGCATTTTACTACTTTGATTTTAGTAGGAGTTCTTAGGCAATTTCAAAATTAGTTTTGCACATATTGTGTCTATGTCTCATAAGTTTACCTACTTGGATTGATAATAAATGTTGAGGAATCTAGATCACTAGATCAACCCAACAAGGGTCACATCTCCCCTTTATTGAGGATGTCTATAACAATTGTATCCGTTTGCCTCCTTGGTGTGAGGATCCATGCAAGGGAAAATGGAAATAGGCCCATGGCAAGGTAATACAAACGAAGATTACATCTGTTTTTCCCTCAATCGACTCCTCTATGCAAGAAAGCTTCCCCCCTACCCACAATTCTTCGTTCTTAGAGGTGGAAAACATAGTTTTCTCCTCTGATTGTGGTGTAGAGGAACGATTGGCACCCAAACACAAACCCAAATGATGGAAGGTTAAATGAGAAAAAATAATTATGGTAGTTGGTGAAGATTTTTTGATAAGTGAAATCCCTTCTCTTTTGGGACGCACAAAGGTGGGCATATTTGTAGGCAAGATGGTTCGGGTTGCTTCTTTGGAAAATTGGCTGGACATGCAATGGGATGGGATGCTTGGCTATCGACCCATTTTTCACACTCTTACTAGGGGTTGGATAGTCTTCAGATTTAATTCAAAGGAAGAAACAGAGAAATTATTTTCTAGGGTATGGAATTGAGNTTAATTCGACCCAGCTTGGGACACCCTCTCTCCTTCCATTGTTCGGGCTATCCTTCCAAATTTATCACTAGATTTTTGGTATAGTTCCATTCTGGAATCCATAGAAAATCATATTGGGTGATTCGTTAGGATTGAACCAGATTGGGAATCCAAGCTAGACAAGTGTTGGGCTTGGATTCAAATTTAAGTCGACCTGTGCGCAAGGATTTTGGATGAGATTGAGCTTGTGATTGGCGATTTATCGTGGATGCAATGCGTAGATTATTGGAAGGTGGCCTTTATATGCTTTGGCTGCCATGAGGTGGGGCATCAAATGGCTCAATGTCGACGTCCCCCATCGCTCTTCCATTCGTTCAAAAAATCTTGGAAGAGGAATGCTGAGTTGGATTCGGAAGGTTCCGATAAAGTGGCGAAAAAGGATTTTACGAGGAGCTCATGATCTCGGGCCCACTTCAAAAAAGTAAAAGAAGCTAATGAAGGGGGTATTCCCAAAGCTCATTTTCCTGGTAAGTCCCATGTTTTTGCAAAAAATAACTCAGATTCTGTTTTTTTCCAAAAAAGATGCCTCTTTGAATGTCAATGTCTATCATTCGGTCTCAACGTTTGGTGA
>SNQJ01S0014872.1:146355-189686 GCA_010110895.2 Picea sitchensis
GTCTTGGTAACGGAATGGTCGAATCTCCTACTCTGATGGACAGGTGGAGAATAACCGTCTTGGGGAAACCGGTCCTCTCTCTGCCTATAAAAGAACCTTCAAGAACACCCATCTTAATCGATCTGAAAGTGTATACGGCAGCAGGGTAAGAGAGAGAAACTTGTTTTCTGTTCTGTTGAAGAGGGTTCTGTGCAAACTCAATTTCCAGTTCTGTGCAAGAGGGCTCGTAGCAAGAGGAACAGAGGGTTCGAATATCAAATGGATTCAGGTATGAATGCAATTAAATTACGCTGCAATATAGACCAGTTTCAAAACTAGAAAGTTTCTAGATCCTGCAAATATGCTAACACAATGGACTATAGTTCCTTAAAAAGTCCATTAAAGTGCTCAACCCCCAATGCAACTCGATTCGAGAATCCTCAAACCTTATTTCCTTGGTTGTCATCCACTCCCATATGGTGTTGTAATTTTTCCTATAGTTTGCAAATTTTTAGAAATAATTAGTGTTTTGGTCCCCTATAATAATCCACAAATCCTAGCTTTTTAGATGCCATTATTTATCTTGATCTAATAGAAATTTTGGTCAAAGAACCTTCAACGAGTGACACTTGTCAAGATCTGATTGGAGCACAGTGCCACTTTTATGATCCGCATAAAGAGCCTCTAGATCTTTCTTAATATCCCTTAATGCCCAGTCCTTGGATTTTTTCATTTTTTTGCCCAAAAGACGACCTTCTCTTTAATCACTCGGAGAGTAGAGGAAATTTGAACACTGACCAACACCTTTGAATCTGCCTAGAATTTTTTCTATTTGTCTCGGATTAGGTTGCAAAAATCCTCCTACTCGGACTAGGATGGATAATAGTTAAAAGGGGCACCCAATTTCCAATCGTCTCTTCCTAACTCTAAAAATATTGGGAAGTGATCTAAATAAAACACCTTTCTAACCCAAGACCTATACATGTGAATATTCTGTATTAGTAGTTGGTGAGCTAGAAACCATTTGTGTTTTTGAGACCCCACCTGATCCAACCTTGTTGTTGCTCCAAGAAGGGTTGAGTTGCACAGGCTCTACATCAACCTAACCTGCCAATTCAACAATGTTAATGAAGTAGTTATCCATTCGGTCTTCATGTGCATTTGAACTCCAAATTTCCTTTCTACTTAGGGTTAGGTTTATATCCCCCCTATAATGAGATTGTTATACCAAAAATAGGTTGGTGAAAAAATCCTATCCCAGAAACCTTCCTTGTGCTCATAAGGTCTGTATAGATCGAGCATAGTTAGTGATGTATCCAACTCCTTTATGAAGACTTCAATACATAGCCCTAAAGGTACAACATAATTTTTTTTCAAGAGAAATTTTGTCAAGAATCCATTTATGATTCCTCTTGAGAGTCCTTGAGAGTCCAAACCAAAAAAGTCCTAGCATGAGCACAATTTTTACAACTCTGCGATGATGGGGGCACATGGCCCCATCAATTCCTAAATAAACACCACATCTAGATGATCCATCTCAACTAACCTTTTTAGTGAGAGTTTTTTGGAGCTCCCTTCTAGGCCCCTTATATTTACAGACATAAGCTTCATGAGGAGTATGCTTTTAGGGTAGTTCTTGCTCTAAGGACCCTAGATTTTAGTCTTTTCCTACCCTGATTTATCTCTCGAGTAGCCTTTTCTTGGCCGAGTTTAAGAGTCAATTTTCAGCCCACTTTGATAGGCCTAGTCTCCTTCTATTCATCAAACCTCGAACCCCTCTTACTGCAATAAACCCAAGGAGAGTTCCCAGTCTCGAAAGATAAGGATCCATTCCTGTGGAAGTAGAGGGAGAAATAAGGTTTGGAGGTTGATGGATTTACTTTGGATGAGAATGAAAGGGATCTGTGTCCCTTGAAAGGCCAACGATGAAGTATCTCCTTCCTTCACTCTTGGCGAACAAACCCTTGGGGCAACCCCCAAAGAACTACGACATGAAGATTCCTCACACCGAGAGTGAACACTGGTTATATTTTTTCCCTAATTTGAAACATGTGGGGGGATTTGAGAAAGAGTAGACTTACTCGTATGATGAGCCTGAGATGATCCATTATGCTGCAGAGCCTTCAACTTATCCCACTGCAATGGAGAAAGGTAGAGGTCATCCCTAAAACTGTTTAGTTGAGTCTGGGCAATCTCTCGAAGCTTTACACCTTCAATTAGTGGAATGGAAATGTCACTAACCAAGAATTCTTGACCTTTGGTCTCTAGATCCGTCATCAATGCCATCTAATTTTTTACCCTTGATCCCTTCTTCTTGCTAAGAGGCCCTTCTTGAAGGTGTTTCATTTGTCGTAAGGAGGAGGGATTTAAAACCCTTTCAACCAAAACCTCCAACCCTTTTCCTTGATACATATTTTTGAAAATTGATTTCAAAATTGGAAAGGACATGCCCTACCTTATGGTATCATGCACACTTTAAAGGGATGTTGACATGGTCTAGCACCTGGGTGTAGCTTCTATCCCCCATCACTAGGGAAATAGTCTCAAAGAGACCTTGACGAGGGCCTAATTCCACCAATTTTTAAGTTATCGATCGAAAGAAATAAGATTTGTATCTTTCATCAAATGCTATGAACTTCCCTAGTGCTTCTCCAATAACTCTCAGGCCCATGTTGGACTAGAATTCCAAAGGAAGGTTCAACATTTTAATCCATGTAGGCGAACTAGTCACTACTTCCTCCTTGGCATCAAATAGAGTACACTAGGGTTTGCCACATAACAAACTTTGCTCCAATACTAGCGACTCACTAGAATGCATCTTGCATCTTCATGGGTTTGAAAAATGAACCCTATCCATCCTCTAGCAAGAAAATGGATAATCGGTCAATAACCCAAGACTGGAACCCACTTAGTTTGCATCCATGTGTTCATGTTAACCATGAATATTCTCCTTCCACTGAATTTTCCAACTAGAGTTCGACCCTCATGCTCTACAATTTGGCCAACCTTTAGATCCTCTCCAATGACCAGGGAAATGGCACCCCCATTTGTCTTCACCACCCTTCCCTTCTTTCGATTAGGGCTATCTCGATTTTTCTTTGTCATGCCCACCTGCAGCTCTGCCAACTCTAAGTTGCCTCTTATAAACCCTAAAGTTCTCGGCCAATCATAGATATTTCTATCCAGGGGGATGACCGACATGCAGGATAGGGAAGTAATAGTAAAAAATGGACCAAAGGCCGAGTCTCCACACAAAACAAGATTTTTTCCTGGCCCCAAAATCGAAGGGATCTTTATGGTTAAGATCCTCATCTTGATAGAAATCCATCAAAAACCCATTCAATCTGCAAGGATTGACATGGAATTTACTATATGTCCCTAGAGAAGAATAAAAAAGACTAGATTGAGTACATATAACCTCTTCCTCCTAATAGAATTCAGTGATTAGGTCAAAGCACACACAAGGTGCACTAAAGATCATGTCCTCTGAGAGGGTGTCCTTGGAGTAGTCAAAAACTTGTATAGCTTAATCTATCATCATAAGGACATGGCATAAATAAACCAAGCTATAGCACGTAACCCCTGGTGCATCAATCACTTGAATCTGACTAGTTCACCTGTAAGAACCCACCTATGTTAACCACCCTGTGAAAATCCTAATCCTCCCCATCGATTTCCCTATGGATGTCTTTATTCTATCTAAGAGTAGTTAATATATATTATATTAACTATTCAATATATATTACATCTATTAGATATAACTATATTACGGTAGTGTTGGTATGTGTTAATATATTGATATGTATTAATATACAATTTGTTAGAGATTAATCATAGATTAAATATAGTTAATATATATTCATTTTAAAAATTAATATGAATAATAAGTTAAGTGAAAAAATACCGGTTTCGAACGGAGCTTCTTGCACATGCTTCTGTCCTCATGTTCGTTACAGAAATAATTGGGCTTGTACAATGTATTCGTGCAGGAACTAGACCAGTCTCCGTCTTGATCTGCCACGTCGTTTCAGTCGTTGTGGTCGACGGTGAAGAGATAGATGAATGACTGTCCTTTTAGGAGAACGATGAATAATACACCTACCGAGTATGAATATTAGAAGATACTACTATGATACAAAATTGTTATATTTTGATGAATATTAACATCTATGACATGCATGCTCATTCCTTCCTATTTTCTATAATGATAACTCACTTACACGTAGCACTCAAATATGAATGAAATGAGTGATAAATACTTAAGATAAACAATCCATATGTAAAATGCACTCTACTATGAATAAATGATTAATAAATACTTAGATGGACAATTAATATAACTATTTGAAAGAGAGTAAATACAAAACAAGCTAGTTGACTTTAGTATTAATATGATTAAAAAATACTTAGATGGACAATTAATATAACTATTTGAAAGAGAGTAAATACAAAACAAGCTAGTTGACTTTAGTATTAATATGATTAAAAAAATATTTAGATGGACAATTAATATAACTATTTGAAAGAGAGTAAATACAAAACAAGCTAGTTGACTTTAGTATTAATATGATAAAAAAAGGAGTAAAACAATAATTCTTGTGGTCTAACGGGAAATTAGAACCACCATAGGAGTGACAACATATCATTTTGTTCATCATACTATAAACAATAATGTTTTCTATACTAACTAAAAATGGAATAACTACCTTCTTGTTTTACTATCAACATGAAAACAAGCATAACAAAAGTGATGGAGAGGATACATAATGCTCCATTTCTAAAGAGATCTAGGTAACCATGAGAAACTATGATGGAGGTCCATCCTCCTCCTTTAGGGTTCTTCCTTTGGAATTCTACTCCACAAGCTCCTCCTCCACCAAGATAGGATTGGAGGAAGAGCCTCCATATGCTTGGGAAGGATTAATATTCTTCATGAGAGGACCATGAAATTCTCTTGGAGTAGCCACTAAAATTAGTGTTGAATATTTCCTTGTAAAGAGTGCCAAATTTTTGTTCCATGATGTGTATTATCCCATGTGACAGTTTGTAGGTTTTCCTTCTCCTCAACAATTTGCGTAACAAATGCATTGTTGAGCCAATTCAATTCCATAAGCTTAGAAATTTTGGTGTCCCTAGTTCAAGAATAACTAGGATCATAATTCTAATCCTTGAATTCTTCCTCTAGTTTTTCCTTTGGGAGTTGTTGTTGTTGCCATTTGATTTTCTTCTCCATATCCTCAAGTTCCCTCTTTGTGAACTCAAAGAACTAGAGATGGAAGTCTAAGGCTGCCCTTAATGTGTCCTATTGAGCTCGGGTTAGGCATCATGCAACCTTGCCAAGAGGGGAGGGTTTAGGAGCTAAGGGTGTACCCTTACATGAGTTTCTTCGACTATAAATAGAAATCGTAGCCTTGCTAACATGTTTCATATTAGAGAGTATAGCGTGACTAGGAAACACCCCCAAAACACCCGATACAAAAAAGAAACATAAGAACATCACTTGCCAACAAAGTATAGGATATGACCACCCCACAATTTTAAATCGAGGAATAGCTAACAACGATTGAGAGGTCACAATTCCAATGGATGCTAGGAATTTAAAAGAAAGGCAATAAAGTAATATTGTGCCATATTTTTGCATCCTTTACCCTAGTAACCCATCACACCACCACATGATGAGAATGCTACCATCCAAAATAGAGCCCCCCTGGACTTAGGAAAGGCCAAGAGCTACGATCAATAGACAAAATGATGCCCAGGACTAAGAACAAAACTAGAGAGGACAAAGGGTCTTTGATGTTCAATGAGAGAAAGTAGACCATGCTTCATGAAGGGAGAGAAGTAAGGATTTCTTTCTAGAGATCACCTATGTCACCCAATAATCTCAAGAAATTCACCAAGACCAATGAAAATGCATAGAAAACATGCAACCAAAACAAATCCTAGACCAGTGAACCATGAAGAAAATTACGAACCAAGAGAAGAAGAATTAACCTCGTGTTGCATGAATTAAATCCCAAATTCCAAATTTTGGAGTAGGTTGAGGCTGCAATCCCTACAAGCTGGTTTTCTTGGTCAATACCCACATTAGCTATACAACCTTTGTAACCAATACACTCCATTATGGAAAAACCAACAATAACTCCTTTCATCATTCACATAACTGCCATCTATAATTCCTTTCCCAACCATAAAACCTTTAGTACCTTCACAATATAGCTTGCACAACATTTATGAAATTAGGAAGTGCCATTTATCATGGCCTCTCTCTCTCATCTACATGGAAGAGATTAAAAAAAAACATTACAAATTAAGAAATTGTACCTTTAAATAAATGAAAAGACACCTACCTATTAATAAAAACAAAATATACCAACTTTTAATAAAAAAAATGTATAAAATATTTCAAATTTAAATTTAAATAAAATAAAAATAAATAAAATAAGATATATTTGATTGGGTCTACTATTACTCATAGATTTAAAGAATTTCTTAGATGTAAATGCCTCATTCAATTGAAGACAATGATACTTCCTTTGATTGAAGACAATCCTTTGCACATGGCACAATTAGTCCAAAACAAAATATATGTATATTTCACATATATTTTATAAGATACAAACATAGTAGTACAAAACATAAGCATATCTTATTCTTACAAAACACACTTTAAAAATATAATGATACTTACAAGCATATTTTAAGAATACTAAATTTTATAAATCTAGGGTTTTGGAAATTCTTAACCACTTAAATACAATTATAGGATAATTTGTAAGGTCCATTTGAATACTATAGTTATATCGATTAATTATTTGTTATGAAAATGAAAATGTGCCAATGAGCCTATCAAATGTCTCTTAATTTCAATTTTTTTTTCCATATAATTAATTCCAATTTAACTCTTTTTTTTTTGAAAATGCACAATGAGCCTTTCACATGTTTCCGAAGATCGATCTTCTTTCCTACCTTATTGATTCAAAATATAGATTTAAAAAATAAGCCCTTTACAATGTCCCAATCTTATTAATTCTAATTTCGGTTTTCTCAAAAGTTTGATTTTCTTTCCTACCACATTATTTCCAATATAATTTATAATTTTTATTTTTATTTTTTTATTTTCTCTAAAAATGTGCATATGAGTCTCTCAAATGTATAGGAAGCTCGATCTTCTTCCCCACCTCATTACTTTCAATTTAGATTTCAAAAAATCAAGGCTTAAATGCTCACAACAAATTGTTTCCCAATCTCATTAATTCCAATCTCAATTTTAGAAAATCAAGCCTCCATTACAAGAAAACAAGACTCACATGCACAACACACTGTGTTCCACTTTTATTGTGGGGTGAAGTGATTGAGGTGGATGTAAGTACATTCAAGAACACAATATATAAACCCACCATTTTGGCTCATAAAACCCCTTGAAATTTAACATAAATCTCATTATCTGTAACACCTCATATTCCGACCTTAAGCAGTGAGAAATTCGACTTTACTCATCTTAGTAATTTATTGCTTGGTATCTATTTGGGTTTAATTAGACTAACATATACATTTGAGATATGCACATCTAGACTTGTGCACAATATTATTTTTTTTATTGTTATATTTCCATGATGATGATAATTATGTGGTTTGTTTAAACATGCAAATTTAAATGTGGAATTCGGTACATGAATATCAGTTCAAAAATATTTTGTGCATGTATAACAGATGTGAAGCATGGTGTAAATAAACACACATTTCTTAATTGAACATCAATACAAATATGGATTCTCATATGAAATTTGTGATGTATCTGCATGGACATAAGTTACTGTCGAGCTAACCTCTAGATTGACAAGCTATGTAATAGCCAAATGACTGTACTACTAAGGTAACTATTGAACCCCTACTTTGACAACATCCAAACACTTATTTTTTCACTTATACTATGTTTTTGCATCTAAACCTAGCCCTTATATCATTCATTTTTGTGATTCCAAGCGTAAAACCCTCTTGACAAGTATAATGAGGCATACTTTGTTTATTTTATCATTATTCCTAGGTTCTTGATGAATTGATGAGAGTTTTCAAACAAAGTTTTACTAATGATAAATGTTAGTGTTGTTCCCATACCACAACTATTCCAGTACCCAAGTTTGTAGGTTCAAATATGTGTGCAGGCCCAGATTGAGATTGATCACATGGGATTTGGAGAACTAAGTGACAACATTGATTGTGACCTATTGGTTTGTGCCCAGGTCATACATGGCGATCTCCAACCATGATTAATAGTTTTCCAGTAAAAAACGTGTTGAAAAAGCAGCAGATAACTTTAAGGAAGATTTGCGGGCAAACAAAGAGGAATCTGAGAAATCTAGAACATGGGTTTTGTGCATGATGGTATCAATTAGGTCACTTGTATGTGGATTCCTAAAATCTGGCATAGTTAGGGAGATAAGGAGGTTTTCCCAATATGGGTTTGTCCATATTTATGCGTGGTTTGTTTTTCAAGATGTTCAACGAAATGCAATTCATATCTGAAGGCTATACAAATAACAACGATATCAACCTTGATCTGATTTTTACTCAGTTTGTATGGGTGGATAAAACAAGTCAAAATCAATTTGATTTTATGGTTTATGTAATTATTTTTACCTCTTTCTTCCACGAGAACAGGGGAAACTGACTATATCTTTTAAACTCTATATAATCAACCAGATTCTGTAGATCATGGGGGGGCGAAGGGAAGAGAATGATGTTTTAATTATGAGACAAGTCTATACTTTCTATTCAAGCATCATTAAACTTTGGTCATTTCCATGTAATGAAAGTGATGTAATTTTCATATTTACTCTGTTTTAATACAAGCACATATTTGGTTCATGGTGTTTAGATCTTCTTGATCTTTTGAGTTTCATTCGCTTACTACCAGGATAGGCAAGGTCCCACCTTTCCTGGGATGTTGATCTAAGTATAAAATGTTTAGTTTAGATAAGTTATTGATTTCATTTACATCACAATATTTAACTTGTGTTGATTGCATTGATTTGTGTGTAATAACATTTGCAGTGATAACTTTGTTTTACATCAGAACATTTTGGTAATTCCACTTAGAATCATACTCTGTGATGTTTGATATCCAAGGTTTCTTCATATCGGGACTATGCTATTAACTCTGAGATAGATTCATCGGTGGTTAGTTTTAGTTTGAATCATGTTCTATGTCTCGTTGTTACATTTTAATATTTGCAAGAATGGTTTGGTAATTGCTTGCTATTACTTTCTTGTTGTGTGCATCGAGTAAAATTTGTTTCCCTATTTTTAAGAATGCACCGTTAAATAAACTCCTTAAGAACTAATCTATCACTGATGTGTAAATGTATGAACATTTAACATGAAATATTACATTCTAGTACCCGACTGTGAGATTAGATATGAGATTTTATGTCATTGCTTTGAATGCTCCAAGTGAATGTTGTAGAATCCTATAACAAGACTTGTTTAATTCACAATTGCACACGAGTCACCTCTTTGAATGCGAAAGTGATGAGCCATTACACAATATTGTTCTGTCACACATGCCACATTACATCGAGATTTGTTGTTTGTGTTGTTACCCTGCAACTGGTAAATTTTCCATTAGGTTTGTGGCATTCATCTCAGGTTTTGAGTAACCTGTAGCAAACTGATTCGAGACGCTAGCCTAAGTGACACTTTGTTGATGTCTTAGAGTATATTTCAGTTTGATTATTAGGTAAATTTCTTGTAACTATATCCAATCTCATTTCCTAGCATGAACACTATCCCGTTGTAGTGAAAGATTGCTTATTGAATTTTTAAAGGGATTAGAACAGAGAGCTCCCTGTTAGAGATTGAAATTGATTAAGTATTGCTATTTTGGTTTTTCTGCATGTTTGATGAGTTGATTGAGTTTTTCTATGGAGTGATTATTCTTTGAGACCATAGAGCGGACTTAAACTTAGCCTTAGAATTCAACCGTTTTCCTACACATATTGTGTTTACAACTCATAAGTTTACAAACCGGATTGAAAAGTAAAAGGAGTTTATTAATGGCAACTAATTGACCCAATATTTTTGGTTTCATTTCCGGGGAGCTATTAAAGAGTAAACAATAGAAGGACAAGTTTGGTTAGTTAGTTGTTTCTATTTGATTTTTTCACTACATTGCAGATTTGGCGAAGGAAAAGATGATAAGACACAAATGTGCCCTTGCTTCTATATTTCTGCAAGGGTTCTATCCCGCCGCATTCACTTTGGTGAGTCTATCCAAACCCTCCTTTGTCATGTAGTTGACTAATGATTAAGCCTAGAGATTGTATATTGCTTAAGTTTGCTTTGAATAGTGTGCTTTCAATCATGTTAATTCCATTTCTTTTCCCTAGTCCGAGATGTTGTACGAGCCTCCATATGCTAATCCATGTGAAAGATAGGAATTAGAAACCAATGGGAGCATTCAAGGATGATTGAGAGTTAGGAGAATTTTACTCCAAGAAATATCTCAAATCCTAGTAGCAGCTGGGAACATCTCCACATCTCAGGAGGAGCAAATCCTAACAAAAATAAGGAATATACTTGTACTCCGGGGAGAAATAAAAGAACAAAACTTCCATGAGAAACATCGAGAAGAAGATCTCAAGGAAACCGAGCAGCCATGGAACACATTTGATGGAGAGATCGAGTAATTTTTTCCATATACATCATCGAATATTGTATACATTCAAGACAACAACCATCAAATAGTAGAGGATCTCCATGGCATAGCAAAGGAGGATATACAAATCAATATTGATGAACAAGTGAACCAAGGATATCATGACTTATTGAACTATGGTTTCATGCAACTATGATTCTACAACACTCTCTTCTTCATAAATTCTCGACACCCTATCAATCAAAGTAACTAACTTCTCATGTTCTGGTACTTATTAAAGTACATTGTTCAAACCTGAATGTGAGTATATTTATAATCCTATTATGCATGTGGATTCATTGGAAGTACTCATACACTTGAAAAGGGTTCCTTTCTTAGGTAAGGTAAGATAGTAAATAAATAAATAAATGTTGCATATAGTTGTTAGCATAGTGCAATATCGTTTTTTTGTCTTTTTCAATAATTGGAACCATCAGGCTGAGAAACTAATCTTAAGGGAGTTTGTTGCCCCCATAAATTTTGATATGTTTTCAACGGATAGTTAGATATTTTTCCAAGTTTTCTAAATAAATTAGGTTATGATGATTTGTTGGATTTTTGCAGGTATTCTCTTTTTAGCTAGATTGGGAGAACATCTTCATGAAGTTTCTACCCATGGGAACACTACTATAATTCTTTGTGAAGAAGATGACCTTAGGGACTAGAGGTACTTTTAGGTTATTCTCTAGTGGCTTCATCCACCACACATTAAAAGGGCTCAACCATATATATGGATTCAAATTGGCTAAACTCATTAAGTATCCTTTACATAGGGACAACCTATAGGAAGGTAATGTTTCAAAACTACCCTCGAACTGGTACCATCCCATGCATTTAAGGGGATTTTCAGAGAAACTCCTCCATCCACCCAATCAATAAGTGAATATATATATATATATATATATATATATATATCATAAATTTCAAGGGTGGAAGCCATTGGACCAGAGCCTTTGATAGAAAATGGGTGCAAGAGGCCAACCTGTCGAGGCTATAGATGTTTGTTGGCAGTGGGTCCCAGCCTATGGTATTACTAGGAAAACCCGTCGAGGCTATGGATGCTTGCGGGCAATGGGGCATTCTTACTAGAGAGGGTAATATAAAATTCAATACTTAAAGGTGTCATCCCACACCTGTAGAGGGATTTTTGATGACTACTCCCCCATCTCTAGTTATATTTGTTTTGCAAATTGTAAAAAAAAATTAATGGGACAAGAGCTCTCAAAGTAAAATGGGTTTAAAAGTTTACCTTGTCGGGGCTATGGATGCTTGCTGAAAGCGTGTTTGAACCTGTCACACCTATTGACTAAACCTAATCCACTTTGTCCCTATGTATAGTACTAAATGCGAAGTTTTGTTAGGAAGAAGCATGTGTGGTTAGAACTAGGGCTAAATGAACTCCATATAACTACCACTTGAGAATAACCGAAAGTTGAACTTAAGACCCTATCATCCAATTCATACTATATTTAAGATGTACTATCTTAAGAGTGGGACCATGATCTTAGAAGCCTAATATACTCAACCGTGAAATTTATCTTTATTACTTGAACGATTGTAAATCTTTTGAGATTGGAAAAGGCTAGATGGTTTCCTATAGGGTTTTCATTTTTTAAGCCTGTTGATATTCTTTTATTTTCTTGTCTAAAGGAAAATAAAAAAATTCCTACACTAATTTATAAAGGGCTCCCTGAACATAAGTGCTGCTAATCTTTTGATGAAGTTTGTATAAGAAAGGAAATATAAATCTCTGCTATAGAACATAAATACTAAAAGCCGATTATAAATATTTTCTGTGGGTTATGCTTGAATTATCTAGGTTAGCCATAGAAGGAATATTCATAAGTGATTTTCAAAAACTGTTCAAATATGAAAATTTCCGTGCATTCGTCCAAATTGTCATCAGTTGTGTATTGGAAATTTTTAGATAAATGTGGTATTGGATGTACTTTATGTTTTGATCATTTATATTTTTATTATATGGTCTTATGAATTTCTCTCTATGTGGAAAATTTCTAAAGTTTCGAGCATGTATGGAAGTTGGATTTCACTCATTCTATATACTACAATAGAATACTCAAACTCGCAGTATATATACAACAACATAGTATCAAAGAGCAGAACAACAATGCGTATAAAACACTAGAGCAACAAAATGATACTCTACAACATTCCCGCACCTACACATGAAACTCAGATTAGGTACCAGAACACTATAGCTACACTTTTAAAAGAAAATATATTAAGCAAAGTGAGATATGGCTTTCTTCTACAACGTTGGGCACCTGCAACATCAAATATGACGATAACATCAGTTCCATCACTCCCCTGTATCAATTCAAACCATGCACACATGGTTGCAAAAATGGGTAAATGATATTATAAGGTAAAATGCTTTAAAACTCTAGTTAGTTTATTGAGAACAAAATATATTATTAAAACAACTCTCAAATACTTTTTCAACCTATTTTTGTTTTCCTTATTCCATGTTTATACTATCCTAACTTATTCATTCGCCCTATTCCTATATTATATGTTCATGTGTTATATTCTTATTTCTTAAACCCATATCCTATACTTATATCTGGCATATCTTCATACTATGTTTCCCCATCCTATGTACACTCTACTCATATACATTATACCCCCACACCTTATATCTATATCCTATACTCATTACCATTAAGTTTCATTCACCCTATGTGGCAACTTGTCTAATTTTCAGAGGACACATCATTCTCGCATGATGGCTCATTTCACATGCACTAGTCATACAACCCTCCACATATATCAACGTTAGTTTTCATGATGGAACATTTCAAATCATGGAACAATTCTTACTAAGCCTCCATAATATCATCGTTCCTGTGCCAAATTGTTTCTTTCATCATTGCCCATGACAAGAATCATCTAGAGATTGTTTGTGGAACACCTCCTCCAACTCATAGAGTTATCAAGAATATGGCTAGATAGAGAAATATAGAAATTTTACAAGGAGGGGATTTGCATAAGAAAGATAGGGCTAAAACAACTTCTATGCATCCATAGTATGCAACAAAGCAACGACCAATGTATTTGGATAGTAATGAAGAGGACACTCAGTCCATTGGTGAAATTTTCAAGTCTGCTAAGAAATCGAGAGCTAAGGGTCAAACTCCTCTGAACCAACCATAACCGAAACCAAGTCAAAGTAGAAATGATGACCCTAGTGGACCAGATGTACCATCAGGAGGACATAAACAATTTTGAATTTCTATGAAGGGAGAAAAATATGATGAAAGGGTAACTAAAGATATTATCCAGTCTACAAAGAAACAAAAACTTGGAACCTCAAGAACCCCGAGCATAGTTTTCCCTAGATCTTTTGATAGTGAGTTTTATGAACAAGATAGATGTCTCATTACCAGCAGAAATGAAGCTACAAGAGGAAATTAAAAATCTCCAGTCAGAGAACAGGAAGACTAACAGAAAGATGCACAAAATGTTTGACTTAGGGAAACTGAACAAATAGGATAGGAGGACTGAACATTCTGATCATTGCTACTGGGATCAAGGTAATGACTTCAGTTTCATGCAAGTAAACATAGCAAGTAAACATGCTATGAATTATTTACACCACATCATGTTGCTACTTCACTTTAAATATGATATTTAGTAGAACATGTTATTCATCTCTTATTCAAACAAGTCACATGAAAGCAACTAGGTAAGGAGTACTTCAACAATTGAATCTGTCAGCAACACTTGTTACCTTAAGGATTACTAGAGGCATGGTGAAAAAAAAATCTACATAGTGATCATAACTCATTTTTTGTTCCTCACTAGTAAGACAAACATCCATTGACTTATAGCTTGAGAAGGGAGACATAATAGAATATTTTGATATCTTATGCCATTACTCAAGCATTTTCCAAAGATATTTTCCCAAGTTAAGACCATATTCATTTAGCTCCAACATGAAATATTCACTGCCCTTTTTTCATCATCTTTGGTACCAATCCTCAAATTACTACCCACTCTGTTTGCATGAGGACATGGAAATACTTAGGCACAGGGGATATGTTGAACCCCTACTTTGCTATCATCCAGACACTTCTTTTTCCACTTATACTTTGTTTTTGCATCTAAACCTCGCCCTAATGTAATTCATTTTTGTGATTTCAAGCCTAAAACCCTATTGACAAGTATCACGAGGTATACTTGTTTATTTTATCATTATTCCCAGGTTCTTGATGAATTAATGAGATTTTTCAAGCAAAATTTTACTAAGGAGGAATGTTAGTGTTGTTCTCGTACCACAACTGTTCCAGTACCCAAGTTTGTAGGTTCAAATTTGTGTGTGTGCCCAAATTGAGAGTGATCAAATGGGTTTTGGAGGACTAAGTTCCATAATGGATTATGACCTATTGGTTCCTGACTATGTCACACATGGTGGTCTCCAACCATGATTAAGGGTTTTCTAGTAAAAAACGTGTTGAAAAATAAGTAGTCAATTGTTGAGAAGTTTTGCGGGCAAACGAAGAGGAAATTGAGAAATCTAGAACATGGGTTTTATGCAAGATGGTCTCAATTAGGCCACTATCAAGCATATTCTTGAAATATGGCACAATGAGGGGGATACAGAGGTTTTCCAAATCTAGTTTTTCCTAGATTTATGTGCGACCCGTTTTTCAAGATGTTCAACAAAATGCAGCTCATATATGAAGGCTATACGAATAGAAACAATATAAACCTTGATCTGATTTTTACTCAATTTGTATGGGTGGATAGAACAAATCAAAATCAATTTGATTTTATGGTTTATGTAATTATTTCTACCTCTTTGTTCCACGAGAACATGGGAAACTGACTTTATCTTTTAAACTCTATATAATCAACCAGGCTCTGTAGATCAAGGGGGAGGGGGTAGAGAAGAGAATGATGTTGTAATTATGAGACAAGTCTATACTTGCTATTCAAGAATCATTGAACTATGTTCATTTCCATGCAATGAAAGTATTGTAATTTTCATCTTTACTCTGTTTTAATAGAATCACAAATTTGGTTCATGGTATTTAGTTGTTCGTGATATTTTGAGTTTCATTTTCTCACTAACAGGATAGGAAAGGGCCCACCTCTCCCAAGACGTTGATCTAAGTGTAAAATATTTAGTTTATATTAGTTACTGATTTCATTTACATCGTAGTAGTTAACTTGTGTTGATTCCATTGATTTGTGTGTAATAACGTTTGCAATGATAACTCTGTTTTACATCATAACATTTTGGTAATTTCCACATTGAATCATACTCTGTGATGTTTGATATCCGAAGTTTCTACATATCTGGACTGTGTTATTGAATCTGAGATATATCCACTGGTGGTTAGTTTTATTTTGAATCATGTTCTATGTCTCATTGGAACACTTTTATATTTGCAAGAATGGTTTGGTAATTGCTTGCTATTATTTTCTTGTTGCGTGTACAGAGTAAACTTTGTTTCCCTATTTTTAAGAATGTACTGTTAAATAAACTCCTTAAGAACTAATCTATCAATGATGTGGAAATGTATGAATGTTTAACATGAAAGATTACATTCCAGTACCTGATTGTGAAGATTAGATCTGAGAGTTTATGTCATTGCTTTGAATTCTCTATGTGAATGAGTGAATGTGGTAGAATCCTATAACAAGACTTATTTAAATCACAATTGCATAGGAGTAACCTCTCTGAATGTAAAAGTGCTGAGCCATTACCAAAACATAGAGCTCAATGTTAGATATTGAAATTTATTTAGTATTGCTATTTTTGTTTTTCTACATGTTTGATGAGTTGATTGAGTTTTGGTGTGGAGTGATTGTCCTTTGAGACCATAGAGTGAACTTAAACTTAGCCTTAGACTTCAACATTTTTCCTGCACATATTGTGTTTACAACTCATAAGTTTACGAACTGAATTGATAAGTAAAAGGGGTTTATTAATGACAATTAATTGACCCAATAGTAACTTGGATGTCTTAGACATTAGGAAGGTAGTGTATACTATAAGGTTGATTTATGATTTAATTTGTGATTTCAATTATTTCTTTGATATGTGGTAAGTGTGGTTTTGATAGGATGCACAACTTGCCGAGAGTAGTTGTTCGATGATACGACTCTAAGAACAATAGTTGAATAGTATGGCTCTATATAGGGTGTTGATCTTAGTTTTATTAGGAAGGGAGAAGGTTATACCCACTGAGTATCCTATTGACCCTACTTTTATGAGGAGGGGTGGGGGTATTTCCCATTGTTTATCCTTTGAAACTTGGATTCCTGGAAGGGATATGTTAATCCACACTCCCCTAGATGTGTGATGGAAACTACTAGTTTCCTACTAGGGAAGATTGGTTGAGATAGTTGACAGGTCCACTTACATATTCTATCTGGGGTTAGGTCAATGTAGTTGATGCTCCAACATAGTCCAATAGAGGAAAGGATAAGATGTGGAAGATGGAAGTAGGTTAGGGAGAAGGGATACTTTGAATTTAGTTGAGATTCTTGGGGATTAAATGCACCACTTTTGTTTCCTTACTTGGTTCCTACTGTGTTGAGAACACTTGTTTTGATTCACTTTTGATATTTTGAGTTTGATGATAAATGATTGATGAATTATTATAACTTTGTTAGTTAAGATTACCGAATGATTCATTTACTTGATTTGTTGTCCTCAAGATTTGTTGTGAACATACATGAACTATGCACTAGAAGCAATGATTGATTATCACTAGTACACATGCAAGCTATGTGTATGCTAGCCATGCATACATACCCTACACACACAAACACTAGTACAAATACTAGATGTATTAATTACTAAACTAGGTTATTAAATATTTAATTAATGGTTAATGATTATGGAAATTATATTACATACATAAATATCTAGTAGCATTAAATACCTTCATTGACCTTGATTATTGGTTTGCATGATGAATTAAATGGGTATGTTGGGTTGTCATAAAATTTGGGTAAAGTTATCAAGTTGCATTTATAAGCTAGCATGAGAAGAAATACTTTGTATTATGTTTTATTGTTATTTTATTTAAATCATTTAGTGTTTTAATTTAATTAATTTTTTCACAAAAAGATAGAAGGTAGGTTGATGGGTATTAATGAGGGTGGTTAAGGAGACTTGGGGACTGTGTTTGGAAACTTGATAAATAGAGATGAGAAAGTGGTGTTGGGGTGGGGGGAGGTTGAGAGGTTGGATAATTCTTGGAAGACATATTTTATCATAACAATTTTGTTGGAGCATATTATGTTTTGTTGTTCTTGGAGGCACGAGCATAGAGGGCCTAGAAATTGAAAGGTTTTGTTGGAGCTAGGAAGATGTCTAGGCTCTTAGTTTGGTTGGGAGGATAATTTTGTTCCACTTTGGGCAAGTGGCAAAAGAATACTTTGGAGGCATCTTCCTACTACTGGTCAGACTATATTACTATTGATCAAATCCAAATCAAGGAGGATACATTTTTCTTAGTATTTTGTTATGTTTTTGTTTAAATTCTTAAATATTAAGGTGAAAATATGATGCAACCAACTTCTTACTTAGACTCGTCTTGAAAAGTATTGTTTAAATTAAGAAGATCTGTCATTTGGAAAATGTAAAAGAGTTATGGTTATGTTGTATGTTATTGTTGATTAATTGGGTTGGTTGTCATTGATGCCAACCCTGGAAGCAAGTCTGGTAGAAAATT
Source organism: Picea sitchensis (assembly GCA_010110895.2). Lineage (NCBI taxonomy): Eukaryota > Viridiplantae > Streptophyta > Pinopsida > Pinales > Pinaceae > Picea > Picea sitchensis. The sequence continues at coordinate 164,743 of SNQJ01S0014872.1, forward strand.
ATGGTAGCCCCACAAGTGTGGATAAGGGACCCATGTTTGTCTGATGAATTATGTAATGAAGATCAACGCAATTGTAGGAAAGAATTTCACAGATGGATAGTACATGTCGTGTCGTTTTTGGTGATAGGTGGTACGTCACGTAGTTGTTCAAGGTTGAGGAGATATGACTTAGTGAAGTTGGAGAACCCTCACTAGTTATCTAGAAGCCCCTTGAAGGTCAAAGAAGTCAACTATTCTAGAATATCCTAGAAGAAGCTTACTAGTCAAAGTGGTTGTAACTAGGAGTTAATCACGAGTAAATTTGTTGCAATAAGAAAATAATTAAAAAAAAAATAGTTGCAACAAGAAGTGGTGAGTTTGCTATTTATGGTAAAGTAGTTAAAAGTGGGTTATCCCTAAAAGAGGGAAGTTGGGTAAAAAAGTTAGAAGATAAGCCCTAAAGCAAGCTACTTGGAGAGTACAAATAAGAGAGCAAGGGTCTCTCATTAGTACCTAATTTGAGCACATTGAATATCTATTTTGTGAAATGTTATGGACATGTATCATTGAAAAATATATAGTAATGAGTCTGAAGCAACAAAAAATTTGCAGGTTCGAAGGGTTGATACTGTGGGTACCGAACTAGGGTTTTATTGAAGACATTTGTAGGTTGTAGTACTAGAAGGGCACAGACATCCATATGCCATAGTGGGACAAAGCACATATGCCCATGGATTTATTGAAGACAGAGCGTTGATCTGTTGCTAAAGCTAAAAAAAAGATCTGATCTATCACCAGTGACAAGTTGCAAAGCTAAGAAGTGGCTACAGGAAGGTGTGACAGTGTTCAGGTACGACATATCAAGCTACATGATCAAAAAGGTATGTTACATGATTGGATATTTGTGATAGCTTGAGGTATGGTCATATGAGGGTTAGTATATGCCCTTGGATATAATTCACTATATGATATATGATGCATAAGGCAGATCTATAGAGGTACAATGCTGGTATACTTGTTGCTTATCATTGTCACACTTTGTTGGGATATATTTGAGGAATTTTCTTGTACATGGTTGTGGTATGGTTTTGTGAGCTTGGGTATTTGCCTAAAGATGTTATTAGTTGTACGGTTCTTTTTGTAGTAAACATTCTGAGGAATATTTAGTGAAGTACATTGTTGGTGCACTTAGTTTGATTTATTGACATATCTTGTAGTGCATTGTGAGAAGCATTTGTCAATGATTTTGATATATAATTGAGTGGTACATGTTTGAGGGTTTATGGTTGAGACATAATGTTATCAGTACATGTTGGATTTTTATAACAGTGAGGGTTTGATGTATGCTTAATGTAAGGGGTTCTTATATTACATGAATTTAGTGAGACATATGTATGGACCTAGTACATGGTTGTGTTAGATCTACTTGGATATTGGATGAGTATTGCTTCTATCATATCAACTAGGTTGTGAGCAGATATAGAGTGACTAGACAGTGACAAAGAATGAGACAATGAAACATACATAGTGACAAAGACAACATTTGTGATACTAGCAGATATTTATGCTAGTCCACGAGTTGCAGTAAATAGAGGCGCGAACATCCACGAATTGTAGTAGGGAAATACACATACATCCACATGTTGTAGAATAGACAGGTCGCGGATCTGCAATAAATTTTTCAAAAGGATTGGTACAGGTTGTGACAGAATTTCAGTGACAATTATTACAGTGACAATGTTGATTCAGTGACAGTGAAAAGTTGTCTACATTTTGAATTTATACTTTAGGTCGGTTGGACGAGGCAAGGATAGGATGTTGTATCCACCTTCCAGTTGTAGCTAGAGAACATAGGAGGTTGTAGCCAAATAATTGGGGAGTTGGAGCTTCCCTCATGTTGTAGCCTGAGAATCTAAGGGATTGGGGCCTCCTTCCAGTTGCATCTGGAGAGCAAAGGAAGTTGGTGCTTCCAATGAATGTACTTCTTAAAGACATATAAGAAAAAACATTCTGTGGTTTTCTCCCGCATTGGGTTTCCACGTAAAAATACTGGTGTACTGTGTATGTGTATGATTGCTCATTGTTCATGGTTTATTTATTCTTCACTTGTTGAATGATATTGGTAAAACTTATCATAAATATATATATTATGGTTAAAAAGGATTAAAAAAATATATTACCGATTCACCCCCCCTCTCAGTAATTCAACAATTGGCATCAGAGGAGGTCCTTCAAAAGGAAGTCTAACAATGGGAAGGAGATCATGGATTACTCTAAGATTGGGCTACCACCATTTGATGTTGAAGATTACGCCTTCTGGAGAAGAAGAATGAAAACACACATACATGCAATAGGATTTGATGTTTGACAATCAATAATAGATGGATACAAAGCACCAACCACTCCTCCAACAAATAAAGATGGAAATAAACTTGAAGAAAAAAATTCAAGAGATACAAGTGCACTCCTGAATGGTCTGACTAAATAAATATACACCAAGGTTATGCATTATGATTCCGTGAAATAAATCTGGGACAAACTTAAGAACATATACAAAGGAGATGAGAAAGTCAAGGAAGATAAACTTTAAATTTTCAGAGCAAAGTTTGAACAACTAAAGATGAATGAAGATGAAGACATAACAACCTACTTTCTATGAGTTGATGAAGTAGTAAACAATATCAGAGGTCTGGGAGATGAGTTAAAGTAACATGTAGTTTTCAAAAAGGTATTGAGATCTCTACCAATGACATTTGATTCAAAGATTTCAACACTAGAACAGAGAGTGGACCTATCTACACTAACCATGGATGAGTTGCATGGGACACTCACAACTTACGAGATGAGAATAGAACAAGACGATCTGGTTACAAAGGAAGCAATATTCAAGGAATCTAAGAGACAAAACAAAAGGACAAACAAAAGGAAAATTTAGATAGTAGCAACAATGATATCTCAGAAGATGATGAAGAAGTAGCAAACTTCGTTAGAAGGCTGAAAAAGGGAACCATAAAATATAGAGGTAAGCTTCCGATGATTTGTTTTAATTGTGATGGTATTTTTCATTTTTCCAATAAAAGTCCCCATAAGAAAAAGAAAATAAATGAAGAAGATGAATCTAAGAAGAAACAAATATACAAAGGCAAAAGAACCAAAAACAAAATTTTCAAGAAAAAACTTTGCACCAAAGAAGACAATTCCTCATCAGACCAAGATGAAGTCAGTGATAGTGATACAAAAAGGGTTCTATTCATGGTAGTAGAAGACTTCGATGAAGAAGGAACCGAAGAAGAATATGAAGAGGCAGAATTTGATTACAAAGAAGAATTGTTGAGTGCCATAGAAGTTATAAAAAGGGAAAAAAAGAAACACAAGTCACTACAGGCATAACTAAAAAGAAAAGAGGGAACTCAAAATTACAACTCCGAAGACCTAGAGAAAATGACCACTAAATAAAAAATCCAAGTAGAAGAAGATAAGAGAATTGAAGAATCACTCAAAGAAAGGTTAGAAGAAAAAGACACGATCATTGGAAGTTTGGAAGCAGAGATTGTTATATTGAGAAAAGAGCTTCAGAAGAAAAACATGTAGTACAACTCTAAAGTTTTGGATGAGATTATTAGCAGTCAAAGACCACATCATGACAAGTCCATACTAGGATACAACCAAACAGAAAATGGATCAAGCTCTAAAACAATAGATCATGAAACAAAGCAAAGAAGTTATGCAAAGGCAGTCAGAGGATCTAATGAAAATGAAGAATACAAGAAGTTCCAAAAGGAAGACCACAAATATACTCCACCTCCAATAAGATTCATTCTAAGAATCAACAACAGTCAGAAGTAAAAAAGTCTCGAGAAGAAGAAAGATTAAAAAAAGTAACACCGTTCAAAAGTTATCCCACTCCCATGTATCAAACAATTTTTATTGGATTATGTTATTCATATGATAATTTTGGGAACAAGGCTGTGAATTGCAGAGCCAACAACATAAATAGAAAAAACTATGAAGGCTATACAATAAATTCTTATTCAAGAAGGCCTAATGAAACACATAGCATGGACTGCAATAGGTTTGAATCTTTGAGTACCGAAGTGGAATGATACAAGTGAAAAAACCTTGGACACATGGCGAAATATTGTAGAATCACAGTTCCTCCAAGAGAATCACAACAAAACAATAACAATCACAGACAAGAATCACAAATAATATGGGTAAGAAAGCATAATCAATACAACAATGAAGAATGCACAGTCGCTCTACAAGATCAAGACAAGAAACATGGTTGGTATGTTGATAGTGGTTGTTCAAAGCACATGACATGTGATAAGGATAGGTTTCTAACTTTGAAAAATGCAAGATATGGATCAATTTATTTTGGAAATGACAACTCATCCAAAATCACTGGTAGAGGCACAATCAAGATTGGAAGTAAGGATGCCAAGGCAAAAAATGTTCTACTAGTGGAAGATATGAAAGACAATATTCTGAGTGTAAGTCAAATGTGTGACCAAGTTCACAAAATTGTGTTTGATTCACATAAATGCGAGATAAGAAAAGAAAATTTAGGCAGAGTAGTGGCGACAACTCTGAGAACTCCAAGCAACATATACGTACTAAGTGAAATTGGAAAAGAAAAGTGTTGTTTAGGAAAGGAAGATGAAGTTTGGTTATGGAACAGACGAATGAGTCACATAAACTTTGATAATATTATCAAGGTCAACAGGAAGGAATTAGTCAAAGAAATTCCCTAGATCATGAAGCCAACGAATACATTATGCAAACATTTTCAACAAAGAAAACAAAGACCAAGTTCAAATCAAAGGAATACTCCACAAGAAGGCCACTGGAAATTGTGCATACTGATCTAGTTGGACCAACTAGAACAAATGGTTTGAAAGGTGAGCAATATTTTATGCTATTAGTTGATGATTATACAAGAATGACTACAATTTGTTTTCTCAGGAAGAAGTCAGAGGCATTTGAGAACTACAAAATGTACAAGGAAATGGTTGAAAATGAAATAGATTCAAAAATCAAATGTTTGAGATTGGACAATGGAGGAGAGTTTACCTCAAAGTAGTTTATGGACTTCTGCAGTAAGCATGGGATAAAGAGGAAAATATCCATTTCCAGAATGCCACAACAAAATGGGGTCGTCGAAAGTAAGAACATGACAGTACAAGAAATGGTCCGAACTATGTTAATGTACTCCAAGTTGACAGACATTTTTTGGGTACATGAAATACATACAGTAGGTCACATTCAAAAGGAAGGAATGCTTAGAAACAACAATGATAAAACTCCCTACAAGCTATGGAAAGGAAGACCAACGAATGTGAAGCATTTCAAAAATTTTGGAAGCAAATGCTACATTAAAAGAGAAGATGGAAAAATAAGAAAATTTGAATTTCATGTTGACAAATGTATACATGTTGGGTACTCAAGCACAAGGAAAGAATACAAATGATTAAATCTAAGGCTCAACAAAATTGTGGAAAGAATCAATGTGACGTTTGATGAGATAGGTGGACGAAGGAAAAAAGAAGAAGCAAAGGATTCAATATAACATGTTCATGAAGAAGAAGTAAAGGAAGAAGAAGTAGCATAAGAGGAAGATGAAGAAGAGAAGTAAGAAGAAGAAGAGCAAGAACAACAATATATTCAAGTACCTCCAAATAGACTTAGCAGATGAATACAAAATAATCACCCTTCAAGTCAGATTATCGTGAATAAAGATGCAAGAGTTGAAACTAGAAGAAGTATTCGTTCACCATAACAACTGCACCTAACACTACTATATACAATCGAGCCAATCATTTTTGAAGAAGCCAACAAGGATGGATTCTGGATCAAAGCCATGGATGAAGAGCTAGATCAGATAGAGAAGAATGACACTTAAGAACTGGTTCCAAGGCCAAGGAACAAGAATGTGATCGGTACAAATTGGGTCTTCAGAAACAAATTGAAAGAAGATGGACATGTTACCAAGAATAAAGCAAGATTGGTATGTAAAGGATATGCTCAGGTTGAAGGTGTAGAATTCAAAGAAACATTTTCCCCAGTTTCCAAAATGGAAGCAATCAGATTGATCCTAGCTTATGCATGCTCCAAGAATATTAAAGTGTATCAGATGGACGTAAAATCAACATTCCTAAACATGGATCTAGAGGAAGAAGTCTACATTGAGAAACCATAAGGATTTCAGTTGTCATAGAATGCAAATTATGTTTGCAAGTTGAAGAAGGCCTTGTATGGTCTCAAAACCCCCCCCAGAGCATGGTATTCTAGATTAGACAGATACTTACAACAACAAGAGTTCAAAAAAGGGAATGTAGACAACGACCTCTACATCAAGGTAAATCAAGATAGTATTTTGTTAATTGAAGTTTATGTTGATGATATTATTTTTGGAAGTGATGGTGACAAGATGAGCCAAACATTTGCAAAATATATGAAGTATGAGTTCAAGATGTCATTTCTTGGAGAATTATCCTTCTTTTTGGGTCTTCAGATATGTCAAAACACCCAAGGCATTTTTATTTCTCAAACCAAGTATATTAGAGAAATTCTAAAGAGGTTCGGAATGGAAGATTGAGAACCAGTCAATACTCCTTTGCAAACTAGTTGCAAGTTAAGTAAAGATGATTATTCAAAGGCTACAAATCAGAGGTAGTACAGGTTAATCATTGGCAACTTACTTTATGTGACAACTTCCAGACCAGATGTGATGTAGGAAGTTGGAAACGTGGCACGATTTCAAGCAACACCAAATGAATAACATGTTTTGGCAGTGAAGAGGATATTCAAATATCTCAAGGGTACATAAGAGTTTGTATTATGGTATCCAAAAGGGAAGGATCTACCACTTGTTTCCTACATAGATGTTGATTAGGAAGGTTGCATTGATGATCAAAGAAGTACAAGTGGAACAACTTTCTACTTGGGTGAGTGTTTGGTATCTTGGATAAGCAAGAAACAATCATCAATATCATTTTCTACAATCGAATCAGAGTATATTTCAACAACAACATGTTGTACATAGGTCCTATGGATGAAACAAACATTGAAATATATATAGGTTGAGTATGATGAGCCCATTTCGATATTTTGTGATAACACAAGTGCCATCAATATCTCAGACAATCCAGTGATGCACTCCAAGATGAAGCACATTCCTATAAAGTTTCATTTAATATGGGAACAAGTTGTAGAGAAGAACATTGAAGTTGAGTATGTTGGGACCAAAGAACATATTGCATATATATTTACAAAACCGCTTCCAAGGGAATCTTTTGAGTATCTTCGTGAGAAACTCAGAACAATTTATACCCCACAATGAATTTTGAATTCTTTTCTTTTATGTCATATATTTACACAAGGAAGTACCATGAATATGATAGTTTAGTTAGGGGGAGTAGCCCTAGAGAGGACATTTCAGTCAAGGGGAGCAACCCTAAGGAGAGTTCAATTAGGGGGAGAAGCCCCGAAGGGAAGTTACCTTTGACATTGATGTCAAAGGGGGAGAGATTAATCAAATGCACAGACAAAAAGAACAAAGGCATGATTCCAGGGGGAGCGATGGTCATAGGGGGAGAATGAGCACCACGAATTCAATGTTGCATCAAAGTGTTACCATCAATGCCAAAGGGGGAGATTGTTGATTAATTGGGTTGGTTTTCATTGATGTCAACCCTTGAAGCAAGTTCGGTAGAAAATTCCAGTATCCCTATAAGTGTGGATAAGGGACCCATGTTTGTTTGAGGAATTATGTAATGAATATCAATGCAATTGCATGAAAGACTATCACAGATGGATATTACATGTCGTGTCGTTTCTGGTGATAGGTGGTACATCATGTAGTTCTTCACAGTTGAGGAGATATGACTTAGTGAAGTTGGAGAACTCTCATGAGTTATCTAGAAGCCTCTAGAAGGTCAAAGAAGTCAATTATTCTAGAAGCTCCTAGAAGAAGCTTATTGTCAAAGTGGTTGTATCTAGGAGTTAATCATGCGTAAAGTTGTTGCAATAAGAAAATAATTAAAAATAAATTAGTTGCAACAAGAAGTGGTGAGTTTTCTATTTATGGTAAAGTAGTTAAAAGTGGGTTATCCCTAAAATAAGGAAGTTGGGTAAAACAATTAGAAGATAACCCCTAAAGGAAGCTACTTGGAGAGTATAAATAAGAGAGAAAGTGTCTCTCATAAGTACTTAATTTGAGCACATTGAATATCTATTTTGTGAAATGTTATGGTCATGTATCATTGACAAATCTATAACAATGAATCTGAAGCAGCGACAAAGTTGCATGATTGAAAGGTCGAGACTATGGGTATTAAACTAGAGTTTTACTAAAGACATCTGTAGGTTGCAGTATTATAAGGGTGCGGACATCCACATGCCACAATGGGACAAAGAAAGAATACCCATGGGTTTATTGAAGACATAGCACAAATCTGTTCCCAAAGATAAAAAGAAGATCCGATCTATCATCAGTGACAAGTTGCAGAGCTGAGAAGTGGCTACAGGAAGGTGTGACAGTGTTCAGGTACGACATATCAAGATACATGATCAAAAATGTATGTTACATGATTGGATATTTGTGATAGCTTGAGGTATGACCATATGAGGGTTAGTAGATGCTCTTGGATATCATTGACTATATGATATATGCTTCATAAGGCAGATCTACATAGGTACAATGCTGGTATACTTGTTGCTTATCATTGGCACACTTTGTTGTGATATATTTGAGGCATTTTCTTGTACATGGTTGTGGTATGGTTTTGTGAGCTCGGGTATTTGCCTAAAGATGTTATTAGTTGTATGGTTCTTTCTGTAGTAAACATTCTGAGGCATATCTGGTGAAGTACATTGTTGGTGCACTTAGTTTGATTTATTGATATATATTGTAGTGCATCGTGAGAAGCATTTGCCAGTGATTTTGGAATATAATTGAGTGGTACATGTTTGAGGGTTTATAGTTGAGACATAATGTTATTAGTACAAGTTGGATTTTCATAACAGTGAGGGTTTGATGTATGGTTAATGTATGGGGTTCTTATATCACATGAGTTCAGTGAGACATATGTATGAACCTAGTACATGGTTGTGTTAGATCTACTTGGATATTGGATGGGTATTGTTTATGTCATATCAGCCAATTTGTGAGAAAATATAGAGTGATCACACAGTGATAGATGAGACAGCGACACAGATAGAGTGACAAAGAAAACATTTGTGATACTAGCAAAGATTTGTGCTATTCCACGAGTTGCAGAAAATAAAGGTGGGAAGATCTGCGAGTTGCAGTAGGGAAATACGTATACATCCACGTGTTTTAGAATAAACAAGTCACAAATATGCATGAAAGTTTTGAAAAGGATTGGTACAAGTTGTGATAGGATTTCAGTGACAATTATTATAGTGGCAGTGATGATTTAGTGACAATGACAAGTTGTCTACATTTGGCATTTATACTTCAGGGCGGTTGGATGGGGCAAGGATAGGTGGTTGTATCCACCTTCCTATTTTAGCCGAAGAACATAGGAGGTTGAAGCCTCCTTCTGGTTGTAGCTAGAGAATTGGGGAGTTAGAACTTTCCTTAGGTTGTAGCCTGAGAATCTTGGGAGTTGGAGCCTCCTTCCAATTAAAGTTGGAGAACAAAGGAATTTTGTGCTTCCAATGAATGTACTTCCTAAAGACATTTAAGAAAAAAACATTTCGTGGTTTTCTCCCGCATTGGGTTTCCACATAAAAATACTGGTGTACTATGTATGTGTATGATTGCTCTTTTTTCATGGTTTATTTATTCTTCACTTGTTGAATGATATTGGTAAAAATGATCATAAATATATATTGTGGTTAAAAAGGATTAAACAGAACTATTACTGATTCACCCCCCCTCTTAGTAATCCAACAATTATTTCATTTAAAGAGCAAAAAATTATGTTTAAAACAAATCTCTTAAAGCATAGGTATATAAATGAGTAAATATTATTGCATAGAATCCCATGGATAGGTGGTACATTTGGTATCAAAGATTATTCTTGAACACTAGAGTCAAAGGGTCTATCATCCCTACACAAACTACTCTCAGCAAACATTGAAATGCTTATAGATTTAAGACATATAATGCATATATAAATTGATTGCTATGAAATCAAAAGATGAAAATTTTTGTTTATGAATTCAACTTTGTTTTGTTTTAGGGTTGACCCTAGGATAAAAACTCGTGTTTACTATGATTTTACTAAATTAACACAAAATAAGAGAAATCAACTTATAGAAATGAAGAATCCTCTATATTCATTTGGTGAAGTAATTCTGACATGTTATAAATACACTTCCTTCTATGTAAGGCATTAATCCTTGTATGCCAAGTTGCTATGTCAAGTTTAAATCATGCTACTTACAAACCGATCTAAAGAAAATGAGTAGATACTACCCACTTAAACTTGCCTTCTTCACCATTGTTTTGATCATTTCTCATTTGAGGGACACCCCAATCTGAGACATGGATGCTTCCATGATAGCTTTGACTTTTTTTTTTTTTTTTTGAAGAAAATCACCACAATGCTTGTCATAATCCATCATTAATACCTATAGTTGTTTGAATGCCTCTGAATACTTCAAATAATTAACTAAATCGTCAAGATTTGTGGTCGTTCCACCCCCAATGGCCATTTTATTCACTTCCTCATGAATACGAAAAATACGATGTTCCTCTTATTCAAGTTGTTCTCTAAAGATTGTTTCATCTTAATTTTTACTCTTGCATTTTTGAGGTGTGCTCCTTCCAAGATCTTGCTATCTAATGAAGACTTTATTGAACCCCAATTGTCTTGGAAATACGAAGGAAAAGTTTCTTTCATATTTTCCCTTAGTCTGTTTATTTCTGGAAACAATACTCTATCCACATCCAAGAGAAAGATAGGTAAAGAAGGGTATGAAAGAGGAAAAATTGAAGAATGTTTGTCTTCCAACATTCTTTATAAGAACCTGGTATTTCCTTCACACTCTCAAATTCAAATATATGTGCTTGCCAAAAGACAAACCTTGGGTTTTCTTCCAAACATAAATAGTTGAAAGAGATTTTGAGATGGAATGAACCAACTTGAGCCAACCTTGTTGTCCCCCCTATTCAATGATGATATGAGTGGAATTAACCTTGAATTAAGAAAATTGCCAAATGTACCTAATCAACCAATGGTACCTCTTTCACTAGTGTTGGTAAAATATCTCCAGTTCTTCCAAATTTGACAATTAAATTAGAGCCATGATCTTTGAATGCATGTTTCAAATTCTTAACAACATCAATACGAATTTATGGAATTTTCATAGAAAAAACTCAACAAAAATTCAATTGACACATATGTTTGAAGCCCCACAAGTGCTGAAAGAGACATTGCTCGTGTTAACTATGATATTCATTGATGCTAGTCTTTGCAATTATTTATTTTTCCTTGCATATCAATCTTGATGGACTTTCCTTTGCTAAATTGGCCTAGGGACTTTCCTCAACCTCTTAATAGTAGGGTATGCTAGTTCTACTCCTATATTTCTATGAGCATATGTGGGTGCCCTACACTTGTGAATTACTAGTTCTATGTATTCCCTCCATTGCTTAAACCATAGATGCCTATTACTTTGCACATAAATCTTGATGATATCAAATGTGAAATCTCTCGTGATGAGGTGCCCAANTCTATGAGCATATGTGGGTGCCCTACACTTGTGAATTACTAGTTCTATGTATTCCCTCCATTGCTTAAACCATAGATGCCTATTACTTTGCACATAAATCTTGATGATATCAAATGTGAAATCTCTCGTGATGAGGTGCCCAAGCACACAAATAATTTTTTGGCATCGTGTGCCAGTGGATATTATGATGGTATCATATTTCATTGGAACATTAAAGGTTTTATGGTTCGATATGGAGATCCAACATGTACAAGAATAGGTGGGATCAACATATGGGGAATAAAATTCAATGATGAGATAAGAGATCCCTTGAAGCATAATGCAAGAGGGATACTTTCTATGGACAACAATGGACCTAATACAAATGGTAGTCAATTTTTCATTACATATGCTAAACAACCACATATGAATGGTCTATATACTATCTTTGGAAGGGTTACCCATGCCTTTGATGTTTTGGACCTGATGGAAAAGACTTCAACATGACCAAGAGATCATCCACTTGTAGAAGTTAGAGTAAATTGTGTAACTATACATGCCAATCCACTTTTTGGATAAATTCATGTTTGTCAATATGTGGTTAGAAGTGTTATTTGTTATGCTTGAGTCAATGCTTAAATCTTCCATACTTTATGTGGAAGTTCATATCACAAGTAGGGAAAGAAAGATCGATCACTTGAGTCAATCATTACTTACTAGGTTCCATCAAAACATTTCTTGCGCAAGCCAACCATAATCAAAACATTTCTGACATAAACTGATCGCACCGCACATTTGATATGTTGCTTACCTTTCCTTGGTTGTTAAATAAAAACATGCAATCAATCGTGCCTTGCCATTTGTTATTGTAAATCATTGCCAACAATTTTTTTTGTTTTCTTGTACTGTACATTGGATCTTACTGACCAACTTCTATTATTCAGTGTAGAAAAGAAGAAGAAGAAGAAGAAGAAGAAGAAGAAAATAGTACATATAGCAATTCTAGGGAGGAGACATAAAATTGTTGTAGTATGGTGATTAGTCATTTCCATTCATAATATTCCATGTGAAGATATGATCAAAACACTATGAAAGTCATGCCTAAAGATGTGTTGATATGTGGTTTATGATAGAAGTCAACATGTTGGTGTATAATAGATTGAACCTCTTGGTGCTATATCAAGAATTAAGACACATGTGTATGGTTCCACAAGGTTTTAAGAGAGAAGGTAACAATTGGGTTATGGATACTAGCAATAGATGAGCCTACTGGTATATGAGCTACTCACAAGAGGCTATATGGCCACTAATGTGAATATCAATCCACTTTAAGAAGGTGTCATCCTAAGTTAGATATAATGGCGTTAGTCAACGAAAGAGACAATTCTAGGGAGCAGAAATCAAATTATTGCAGTATGGAGATATGAGCTACTCACAAGAGGCTATATGGGCACTAATGTAAATATCAATCCAATTTAAGAAGGTGTCATCCTAAGTTAGACATAATGACGTTAATCAACAAAAAAAACAATTCTAGGGAGGAGAAATCAAATTATTACAGTATGGAGATTAGTTGTTGTCCTTCATAATCTGTTGTGTGAGGATACGATCAAAATACTATGAAAAGACAATTCTAGGGAGGAGAAATCAAATTATTACAGTATGGAGATTAGTTGTTGTCCTTCATAATCTGTTGTGTCAGGATACGATCAAAATACTATGAAATTCATGCCCAAAGATATGTTGATATGTGGTTTATGATAGAAGTCAACATGTTTGGTGTGTAATATATTGAATCTCTTGGTGCCAAATTAGGAATTGAGAGATATATGTACGGTTTTATGAGATTCTGAAGGAGAAGTTGACATTTGGGTTATGGATAGTCGCTCTCGATGGTATGTGGGATACTCACAGGGGGCTATATAGCCGCTATTGTGAAGACCAATCCCACTTTAAGAAGGCGTCATCGTAAGTTAGAGATTAGAGATAACGACTTTAGTCAACAAAAGCAGCGGTGTGTCAATTAGCTGGATGGATGGATGTTTTTATATAAAGAGACCGCATTATAGAAAACTTGACTCTGCGTTGAAGTAAACTCTCCAAACACTTTATAGTGTAATAGTGTATGCATTAAAATAATCACATCTCAAACAATGAATATTATTATTGCAAGTGACATGACTTTCTCATGAAGATCCTAAAATTAACTCGAATTTATATTGAATTTATATGGAGTATACATTTTTTTACATCAAAACAGTGTCAAGAAATAGTCCCCAAAACAGTCCAAAAATATGGAGACGGGAGGATGCAACAGGAATCTGAAATACTAGAATAGGTTGAAGGAATTGAGCACAGTGCCGACTGAAATACAAGAAGGATGCTGCAGTGGAAATCTGACAGGAAAATAAGCTCATTTCGGGCTGAAAACACGAGCTTGTGGCTGCAATCTATGCCACTTACCCTTCACCATCCCCTGGTAGTTCAAAGATATTTATGCAAGAGGGCTGACTTTTCAAACCACTGTCTGAGTGGTATACCGAAAGTCTTCCTTCGATTTCTGTTAGCGCTGTTTTAGAGAGGGCATCAGCTTCTTTATTGTGCACTCTATAAATGTGGTGGATGCTGAGATCTTTGATTTTTTTTGCCAATTCCAATGTTTTTTGTTTCCAACATTCAATATTTACTGTGCTGAGATTACACTTATGGTTTATCCAGTCAATGATAACCCGCGAATCACCAAGGATTTGGAGTTGATTAATTGACCAGAAGGTTGCCAGAGTGAGGGTTGCCCATAAACCCATTAGTTCCACTTTTGTATTTGATCCCGATCCGCAGTTGATGAACCACTTGGTAACTCTCGAAGGATGAGATTTGAAAGTGCCTCCGGCCCCACAACAAAGACCATTGGAGTGAGCAGATCCATCAAAACAAGCTAAGGTGAAGCCCTCCTCCTGAGTAAACTCATAGACTTGTAATGGCAAAGTCTTAACAGTGGAAGGCTGCCAGGAGAAAGACGACAAGATTCTATGTGTTACTGAGAGAATGGAGGGAGCACGGTCTTCAAAAATCGCCTTATTCCTTTCAATTTAGAGCTGCCAGCATGCATGAGTAGCCAAACTGACAGGGGCAGTCTTCTCCTTTGACCACAACAAAAAACAATCTGAGACAGAGGCAGCTTCCCATTGAATGTTGAGAGAAAAATGGGAGATCAGGTGCTGCTAGACAACCCTCGAAAAACGACAGTGGATGAGGATATGGTGAATATCTTCTGCAGATTGATTGCATAATTTGCAAATTCTTGGGCCTTCCCAGCCTCTCTTCCACAACAAATCCCAGGTAAGAGTCTTCCCTTTAGAAGAGAGCCAAATATTTTTTTTTATCTTGAGAGGAATTGGCCATTTCCACAACCGTTGGGACCACCGTAGGTCAACATGGTAATTCAGCTGCTGTAGCAGGGATGTGTAGATATTCTTTACTATAGTGGCTCCCGTAGCATCTCCCCCGCCCAAATGATTGAATCTGAAGTAGTGGAAAGAGAAATGCCTGCGCTCCTTAGTGCTTGAGTGAAGGCATCCCAGTCTGAAGCGTCGTCACCTCCAAGATTAAGATGACCACTATTGAGCCAAATATCCGACAGAGGGGTGACAATGGACGCCACGCGCGCTTGAGCTAAAATCACTATATTGCAGAAAGCTAGATGTGATCTAAGTGAGGAAGGGAGAAGCGAACGGTTCTCCAAACCAAGTATCTTGTCTCTTCCAAGAGAGATGTCAGAACCCGTGCTGGGCCTCCATCTAAGCCAATGCAAGATAACTTTTGAAGATAAGATTACACCCTTCCAAAATGGAGATGCCCTCTGCTGATAATGCAAAGGTTTTCTGATCCAATCTAAAAGTGGCAGATTTCGCAGGTATTTATCTATAATGACTCGGTGCCAGAGGCTGTCATGAGTAAGCGCCCGCTAGAAAGAGTTCGCTAGGAGAGCTGTGTTGAAAATGGCTAGGTTTTTGAGTCCCTAGCCCCCTGCTTGAATGGGTCTAGATAAGGTTTCCCAGCTGCACAGGTGGAATCGTTGAGTATCATTCTGTCCATTCCAAAGGAAATTGAAGGACAACCTACGCAGAAGGTTCAGGATCGAAGAGGGAATTTTCTCCAAAGACATCCAAAAGACAGATAAAATTTGTAGCACTGTATTGACAAGGATAAAACACCCTCCTATAGACAGCCACTTGTTGCACCAAAAGCTTATTTTCCTTTCAAACTTTTCCACCAGCCAGCGCCAGTCTTCTGAATTTTTTGCTCCTGGATTTAAAACATATCCCAGGTACTTGAATCCTTGAATTAAATCAATGAAAGAGAAGGGTAGAGACGCTTTTAAGGAGCAGAGCTCTATTTCTCTTAGCCCCCAAAAATGAGTTGTAGATTTTGCATAATTGATGCAAAGGCCCGAAGCAATGCAGAAAATCTGAAGCAGCTCCAGGATCACTATCCATTCCGAAAGAGTGGCCTTTGACATTAAGAGAACAACATCAACAAACATTAGATGTACCATATTTATAAATTTTGAAACCTTTATACCTGAGATTTGATGATCGAAGATGTTTTTTGTTAGCAGCAAGCTGAGGCCTTCCATTATCATGATGAAAAGATACAGTGAGAGAGGGAAGCCCTGACGGAGTCCCCTCTCGCTCTTAAAAAACTTGGTCGCCTCTCCATTAATTAAAATGACAAAATTTGCGCTAGTAACACAGGACATAACCCAAGAAGTAATCTTTATACCAAAACCAGCTGAAAGTAAAATCAACCTTAAGAAGCCCCAATCGATGTTGTCAAAGGCTTTTTTTAGGTCAAGCTTCAGAACCAAGGCCTTTGTGTTTTTCCTTTTAATGCTGTGAAGACCTTCATGAGCTGCTCCTATCACATCCTGGATTCTTCTGCCTTTGAGAAATCCCATCTGTTCGGCAGAAATCCCATCTTTCTAGAATAGGCTTGATTCTGTTCGAGAGGACTTTTGATATAATTTTGTAGATAAGATTGCAAAGGGAGATAGGACGGTAGTCGTTGAAGGAAACAAAGTTATTTTCCTTGGGGATTAATGCTAGAAAAGTAGAGTTTATGCTACTGATGACTTTGCCGTTTAATCGCGAATTCTCCACCATTTGCAGAAGATCTTCTCCTACAAGGTCAAAGAAATGGATGAAGAACTCAGATGTCCATCAGTCAGGCCCAGGGCTTCTCTCTTTTTTGAAATGGTTCAGGATATCTTTTAGCTCCAACAGAGTGGCTGGTTTGTAGAGATCATCTGCTTCCTCCTCGGTAACCATCTTTGGGTAAAGGTTTGCAATGAAGGAGCTTTCAGATAAGTTTGGACTATTACAGGCTTTGAAGAAATGAGTGTAATGTGAAACTGCCTCCTCTTTTATTGCTTTCTTCCCACAACGCGTGCCTCCAAACTCACTAGAAATGGACCAAATAAATTTTTTATTCCTGTTGAAACTGGCTACCTTGTGAAAAAACTTAGTGTTAGAGTCACCGCTTCTTAGCTAGGTGGCTCTGCTCTGCAGTCTCAAGCTATTTTCCTCCTCACGTAGAATGGAATTCCTACTATATTCCAGCGCTGATAATTGTTCGCTGTCCTCCGTAGATAAGGCGCAACTGATTGTTTTTTTTAAGAACTGAGTTATCTCAAACTCCAGTTTATTTAATTTGAGATTTTCTTTTTCCTTTTTATCTTTGTACCATGCTTTTGTATGAGCTTTAATGACCTTTAATTTCCACACCATACGCTGCTGGGGGTTGTCTTCCTGCAAAAAACAAGGGTCCTTCCAAACACTATGTACTATAAGAGAAAAATCAGAATCCGCCAGCCAGTGATGGTTGAATTTGAACGGGTATGCTTTGTGCACTGTTGTGGCTTGCAATTGCAAAAGGACGGGAGCATGGTCTGACACAAAGGGTAGTTCCACCCATGATTTTAACAATCTTGCATGGGCCAGTAGTTGATCTGAAACTAAGAATCTGTCCAGACGCCTGGCAATTGAATCTGAACCTGAGCGCCCATTTCTCCAGGTGGGGATCAAACTTGATGGCAATACATCAATTAGGTTGTTTGATGCAAATAGATCTCTGTAGAAAGCTTTGTTCAACCTTGAGGGAGAGGTGCCCCCTTAATGTTCATCTTCCGAGAGAAGAATGTTCAGATCACCGCCTAGAATGAGGTTAGGAGTGGAGAGTAAACCGCTGTTAGCAAGAGACATCCATAACTGCTTTCTGTCAACACAGGGCCCATACACATTGAGAAAAGCCAACTCCTGATTGGTTTCCAGATGACGGCCAACCAACAAAATTCCTCCAATCATCAGGAAGGGAGACAAGTAAAAAACATAGGGGTCCCAAGCGACCAGGAGACCACCAAAATTTCCAATAGAATTAATAGCTGAAGAGAACCAGGAAGGGCGAAATCGATGAATAAAGTCTCTCGCCTTTTGATCTTCCAAGAGGGTCTCTTGAAGAAAAAATATCGCTGGAGAAGTACCTGCTAGCAGTCTTCTAAAAGAGGTGGCTTTGAGGGTGCCTCTAATCCCTCGAATATTCAGAGAGAGCACCAACATCACTTGGACTGGGCTAAGGCCTTCAACGCTCTATGGGCCTTCCCATCCATGGAAGGGATGACAGTATCTAATGGTTGGTTGCTTAAGGTTTCCTTTTTATTTTTGGAGCTCCTCATCTGTAATGGGGAGAGTTCAGTACCAAAACCTCTAGACCAAGCAAAACCTTTCCTATCTTTGATTGTAGTGAGGGTGTTGGAAGTATCATCCTTCGAGGAGGGATCGATAAGTTCTTTGCCACGAAAGATGGGTAGCTGGGAGGAGTTACTGGGGATGAAAGGCAGGGAGGAAGAAGTGTTTGGTAAATCGAAAAGGTAAGCTTCATCCTCCTCAACTTCCCTATAACCTGGTAAAACCTTGAGAGAAGCTTTCGAATCCAGAGAGGTGGAAGAGTGGCTATGGAGCCTAATCGGAGAGGAAGGAGGTGGGTGGTTCAGAGGGGAGGACATATCCAAAGTAGGTGAATCTTTGACAATGATGGGGAGGGAGCCAGTAATCGGTGGGGAGGTAGAAAAAGAAGCTAAGGGATCAGTAGTGTAGGGATCAGAAGGAGGAGGCTCGGAGTTAAGGGAGGAAATCTTAGCACCGATGGAAGATGAAAGCTAGAGGGATTTGTTTAGTGCATCCTTCTCTGCATTTGAAAGGGACAAGAAGAGATGGGGACAGTGTTGTTTGAGTTTATTTGAAAGGGAGAGAGTCTGGTCGAAGGGGCCTGGGGGAAGAGGAGGGGAGGAGACTTCCAAAAAACTCAGAGAGGGGTCTTCTTTCACGTAATCAGGAGGGTTTAAATGCAGGTCATCAGTTTCCAAGGGTTCGTTTAGATCCTTACCAGGGAAGGAGCGACGAAGGTGTCCTATTTTTTGGCAATGGTTGCAACGGAAGGGAAGCCCTAGATAGTCCAGTGGCTGGGTTAACTTACTTCCTCTCCATTCTATTTCCAGGATTTCCGGTAGACCCACACAAATGTCCATAGCTACCAGCACTCTGCCCATTTTTCTCACCGGACCTGAAAGAGACTGAGGATCAACAACAATGAAAGTGCCCAAAGAATCACCAATAGCTTTAAGATCTCCTTCATTCCAGAGGAACAGTGGGAGGCCCGGAAGAAGGACCCACAGGTGCCTATGTTGAAAATAATCTGTCTCGGGGTTGAAATCCATCCTCCAGCTCTTGAGCATGAGACTTGATCCCCCAGAAACCCAAAGCTTACTTAATAATAAGGAGACATCCTCAGGAGACTTGAAAATAAATCCATACCAACCTTTTTTGAGGTAGATGACCTCAAGGGGGTATCCAAGAAGAGGAAGCAAGTGATGAATTGTTTATAGGAGAAACGCCCCACTAAACCACAGAGCGACATCTTGCAGAGATCTTCTAGTCCCACTCCATCTCCCAACACCAATCTTCTTGCCCTTCTGTTGGATTTCCAGGCCTTTCGGCAGAAAGGGGCTGTCTGTGTCGAGCTAATGGGAGCGTTTTGTAATCCCTGTACATGAGGTAGTTTAGACCAATCAGTCTGAGGAGAAGGATGAGACGAAAAAAAGGGTCCACCAGAAATGGAAGGAGCAACCACATGAACTTTGTCTGTAGTCTGTACATCCGAAAGATGTCCTTCTGGAACCTCGGCGGGAAGAGGAGATTTGAAAAGCATGAGAGGACTTTTGTTTTGCTTGAACTCGAGGGCGTCAACGTTATCAAATAGTCCCACTTGTCTCCAGACAATCTCATCAGAAGGTTGCATAAGGTTATTTAATAGAGTATCCATTCAACAAAGGAGGCCAGAATGATGACAGTTCTAGAGAAAATCTCAGTGGAAGACAATGACCGGATCTGCCACTGATCCCTATGCAACAGCCAGAGACTTGAAGAGAGGACCGGGTCCTAGGGGGGCCAGAACGCACAGTGACCGAAACCAAAAAAACAATGGCTGGTAAGAGCTGGAGATCGGAAAAGGAACTTAGGATACCAACCAAAAGATAGACAGATCAATTGAACAACTCAGTGGAAGACAACGACCAGATCTTCCACCGATCCCTACACAACATCCAAAGTCTTGTGAACAAGACTGGGTCCCAGGGAGGACAGAAAAGCGCAGTGACCGAGACCGAAAACAAAGAGCTGGAGCTAAGGAGAACACGGGTTGAGGAATCAAAACGATAATGTCTAAGAAAGATAACTTCTGGCTCCCAGAGAAAGCCCTGGTTCGCCTCCATTGCCATGAACCAGAGTTCGCCTCCTTCTGCTGGTTCCCTCCAGTGTTTCCATTTCAAAATTTTCCACCTCATGCAACACGTAAAATTCAGCCTATTCCATGCATGAGTGAACCTGTCACAATTCTGTATTTACAGACTTGAAATGGCACCAAAAAAATTATTAGACGGTAAATGTGGAGAATTCACGGTCTTAAGGGGGTCCTCCCACAACATTATGAATGTTTTATATATTGATTTCTTACATTCCCATCCAAATTCTGGGATATATCCAGTGAAACATTTCACACCATTATTCAGAAAGTCAAAATTGAGTCGTTTCAGAGTCCCCAACACAATGCTAATGGTCCACATTCAGATAGCAATGATTGGAGAAGTGGGAATAGGACAGTTCCATTATTTATCTGTCAGTTGATAGAGTTGAATATATTCTCCATTTTTGTTTCACAGGTTACCCCGAGCACCCCTCCATTGCCTTGCTTGGACAGAGAATGAGCTCGCTTCTGAGTGCCCTTCCCCTTCACTCAACCCTCTGACAGAGCTCGGGCTCGCCTAGCGAATGAGCCCTCTCTCCTGTAGCGTTTCTCCCTGCCTATTTTTTAATCCAATGTTTTTTCCCTCACCTATAGTGAGCTTGCGCCCAGGTTCGAGGTCTATCTATCCTAATAACTCTTGAAGTGACGGGCTTAAAATAATAATAAACCATTCTATCTAGAGTATATATATCCACATAAGTAAAAATTGGATAAATAACATCTCCTAGATTTATATTGAGCATTTAAAATGGATAAATAACATCTGCCATATTTATATTGAGCATTTATATTATTAGAATAATCTCTATTTATAGTTACATGAATTAGAAATGGATTAAAAAAAACCAAGCCACTCAAAACAAGTGCATCTATAGTCCCACTAAAACAAAGTGCACCAAAGGACTCACCCAACCCCAATTCTTCTCTATGCTAGAGAGAATCTATATATATTTATATATAACCGAGTGAAATCCTCCCTCGCAAGGAAGAATTTGTGTATATCCAATTCTAGTCTCTTCTGTTTGAGAGCCAGTCACCTAACAGGGTGTTGTAACATAATCAAAATTTTATAACAATTTTTTTAAGTTTCAAATAAAATAAAAAATTTATACAGTAATTTTGGATTAAATTAAATAAATTTATTTTTTAATAAAATTAACTTATTATTTATTATTAGTTTCGAAGAAATATAAATTTTCGTAGATCGATTTTATTGTTTTAATTTTTTTTTGTATGATTTTATAGTTATAAACTAATAGGATGCATGTTTTATGTAGACTGTACCTTCTTTTTTGATTCAACGATTTACAATTAATTACGCCCCCCTGTGCTCGATGGATAACACAAGGGAGGGGGGCCACAAAAATCTACCGTGGTTAAACTCCTTTTGACGTGGCACCCATTTGTCGATTGTGGCCCCTAGGATATGTGGTTAGTTTAATCACACTCAAACCCCTCGCAATCAATGCCTAATCAACACATGTCTGGATGATGACTGTAAGCAGGAAATAATTGCATAATGCCGCCAAAGTTAATCTCTTCCACATGTAATCTGAGATGGCTAAGGACCTGTCTAGTGAAAGGTCAAATCTAAGCACACAAGGAAAACTCTAGTTAACATCAAGTTGTGGTGTACAAAATCTTATCACCCATAGAAGATTGAGATTTCTCAATAATTGAAGATCATTAATCATGACAAGATGGCGATGCATGCACTTCCATCTGTGAAACATCAGGAATCTTCATTGCCAATCAAAATACTACATAAATGATTATTAATAATGATAAACAATTTTTATTCTATGAAAAAACCAGTTTGGACCCGGTCATCACAAAATTTCAAAATGTTTGCGAAGGGGAGGAGTGTTCATATATGTTCTAATTCAAATGTGATTTCTGATCGATAACATGATCTTGACTGAGATTTCTTAGGAAAGGATAATACCGACTAGTCAATTTTCCTAAGAAATATCTATCAAGAAAATGTCAAAGAGACAGATCATGGAGACAGTTCCAATTTTTGAGGAAAGGCTCGACATGCATGAAAATAAGAAAATCAATCAAATTCTCATTTGGTTATAAAATGGAGAAAGATATTTGATGTAAAGGGGGGAGTAGGTTAGAAAATTTTGGCAGTGTGACTGTGTCTTTTATATGAATCCCATAGGGCAATTGTAATTTCCTTTGGCATGATGGATTAATTCAAGGATTCATGGCTCATTCTCTGCAAAGCCTAGTCTTTTCTTTCATTTGTCTATCTTAAGCTTCTTTAAATTTCCATCTCTGTGCTTCTTATTTACTCTGCAATTTAAAATGAGATTTGCATACAATAAAAACATAAATTTGGTACAACCACCACTACTGTTCATCAAAGATTGATTGCAGGTAATTTTCAGAGTGTTTTATTGTTGATGTCATTGTTATGCTCAACCCAAGTGGTCTTTATTTTGATGGATTCATTTAAATGCCCAACATATCCATTTTCTGATATTTATGTTTTCTCATCTTCTTCCACCTTCCGTTATAAACAATTATGCTCTGTTTAGTGAGTCTCCATTCCCAATGGATTAAGCCTCTGATACGAGACAATTACAATCTCTTTATTTCCAGTTTACTGCTATTTTTATCCTTAACCCTGTCCACCCTGTTTTATGTTGTTTGTTTCCAAAACATGGCCATACGAGCTTAAATTGTTAGAATTGCTGCTTAGTGACAGTAAGAAACCAACTGTTCTAGATCTGATGAGGGAGCCCCCTCTGGTCCAAGAGCTAGATTGTGACCTGAATATTTGTTAAAATATGTCTTGGGATGATTTCTAGACAGCCAAGAATCATTTCAAGTTACAACATTTTTTTTGGCACCGTTGTCGAGGACGAAGGTTCAATATTTTCCTTGGGTTTTATCAAGATCAGATCTGGTTCTTGAAGGTGAACAAGGATCAAACACATGCTTTGTTATTCACTCGATGACTCCATTGTGATTTCAATCAGACTTAAAGACTCCACTGATAAGCGAGCCCCAATGACAAAAATGAAGAATTGTTTCAAAATGATTAGGTACCAAATGAAAAGCTTCTTCCAAGATATTTTATATTTGATGTTTGGTCATTTGTTGATACATTTGAAAAAAATTGTTTGTTATTTTGTACATTCAAAAGATCATAACTTCAAAACTTTATCTCTTTCCTTTGAAAAAGAAAACTTGATTTCCTTTGACACTCCTCAAGCAAAAATTTATGATTCATTGTTGTCCTCTGAAAGTAATGATAAGACTTTTGTATTAGAGACTTTTGAGAGCTTTCTTGATAAAAAAACACAAATTCCAATTGTTTTTGAGAATAGTCATCCTTGTACATCAGTTGAGAATGAAGTTAATGTGCCAATTCCTTTAATCTCTCACATACTCTGTGATCAACCTGCAAAGATTCATCCTTGGGTTTTGAACATGTATAAACCTCTCAAACTGCCATTAGTTCTTCGTGATTTACCTCCCAAAATTTTTAAATATCTTCCTATATTTAATGGAGAAGATGATGTTACAGTAGAAAAGCACATGGTAGCCTTTGAACATTTCACAGATTGCTTAGACATTTAGTATGCATATGTCTTTATGAGGATGTTCTCTCAATATTTAGTAGGATAAGGGAAAAGATGGTTTAGAGACTTACTAGCCGAACCTATTACTTCTTGGACTAACTTTTATGATGTCTTCTTATACAAATGGGCTGAGAGAAAATCCCATCATCAATACCTGTTGGAGCATAGTTGTAAGACCCTAGGTTCAAGCTATCTAACCAACAAAACCCTTTAGATATTAACCCTTTCGGCATCACTTGCATGCAAGTGAAGTCTCACCCAAGGCATCTATTGAGGCTGCAAGAACCAATTTTCTGTAGGAACGAGGGGATGGGAGGCGATCGTCTTATTTAATCTTGCTTATATACTCTGTGCGCATTATTCTGTGTCTGTTATTCCTTGGTTACTTAGTAATTTATTTTATGCAGTACCATCATGACACTGATTGCAACATAAACCATTCACCATAACATCCATAACTATTGAGCAATAATCATATAGTAACCAAATCTAATATAACATGCATGGACCTACTATTCATCAACAATCACATGAATCACACACATAGAGACACAAAGTTAACTTGGTTCACCCAATCCTTGGGCTACGTCCACAATGAATGGATTCTTTATTATGATTTCTATAATCATTCCAGGCTTTCACACTACACTGCAATAGATTCATCATGTTATTAGTCCCCACCCTACATAGTCACTCTATAGTGCAAGTCTCTCTCTGCAAAACTCTCCCTAAACCTTTAGACATAGACACTCTCTCATTCTCATTCTATTCTCTCAACATAAACAACAATATTAGCTCTGCTCAAGTACAACTTCAACAACCTATTCT